>PVJA010018186.1:0-40375 GCA_004027025.1 Myocastor coypus | reverse complement strand
TATGCCCATTAATAGTGTGGTATTTCTGAACAACAATTTTATCAACTGTGTCGTGATCATCAAAAGTTACAAAAGCAAATCCTCTCTTTTTCCCACTCTGCCTGTCTTCCATAACTTCTATGGTTTCAATCTTGCCATATTTTTCAAAGTAGTCTCTCAAATTATATTCTTCTGTATCTTCTTTGATACCACCAACAAAGATTTTCTTCACTGTTAGATGGACACCAGACTTTACTGAATCCTCTCTAGAAAAAGCTCCCTTTGGTTCCACTACACGCCCATCAACTTTGTGCGGTCGAGCACACACGGCTGCATCCACCTCTTCAACACAAGCGTAAGTCACAAAACCAAAGCCTCTGGAGCGTTTTGTTTGAGGATCTCTCATTACCACACAATCTGTGAGCGTGCCCCATTTCTCAAAGTGTTCTCTTAGACTATCATCGGTAGTTTCAAAACTCAGACCACCAATAAACAGCTTCCTCAATTGCTCTGGTTCCTTTGGATCATGGCCCTCCTCCCCCTGGCGGCGGCGGCGACAGCCGGAGTCGGGCTGGGGGCGACCGGGCGGCGGTTTTACCTCCATTTTTGTGAAACTCTTAAGGGCATATTTTTTTGTGTATTCAAACCTTGGCTGTGCCAGTTATCAGCTGTGTGACCTGGGCCAGGTTACTTAAACTCTGAGTTTCATTTTATTCAGGGGAGTTTTAAAGTATTAATTAGTTAATAGATAAAAGTATTTAGGTACTAGTTACAATATGTACCACATAGATACTGGTCATTATTATTTGTGAAGCTTTTATTATATCTTGACAAACTGTTCTCCAAACAGCTTGTACTAGCTTATTATCTCCTTAAGCAGTATTTATAGGATCTATGTCCCCATACCTCGATCATTACTCTTAATCATTGCCGGTGTAATAGACCAGAGATGCGATCTCATTACCATTTTAATTTTCAATTGAGATTTAATTTGGAGATGAATTTACTTCCTTTGGTATGGCAGTAGCTTGAAAATCAGATAGTACTTTAAGGTCATTATGAGCATCAATCATGGCACTGTGATTGCATATGGGTGGCTGCTAATTCAGAGTTCTGGTTTGGAATAACAGTTGGAGAATGTAATAGTTTGGGGACTATGTAAATAAGGTATACTATTGCATATTCATGAAATGTTTAGCTTAGCTAAATGAATGGACCATCTAAGGGGTTAAGTGAATGCAAATGTTTTTCATAATGAAATGCTACATATACAACAGAGATACACAATTTCAGTGTGGAATGGCTTCGCTGGCGTTGCCTGGTAGCCATCACAAGATACATGAGCTCATTCTCGCACCTGCCCAAGTGCTAAGCATGGGAGCTTTGTTGGTGGTGCTGCAGACCACAAAGTGAGAGGTGCGTGAAGTGTGACTGCTTTTGTGTCTGTAGCTGTTGGTGCACAGTTCTGGTGCTTCTGGCGATCATTTTATTCACAGCTTCCTTTTGAGTGATTTCTCCCCTGTCACTTTAGTTCTTCAAATGCATCACTATTACCATGTAACATGCTAAGGAATTCATCTACTCTTGAAAATAACCTGCTCAAAACTCCCAGTAGTCACTGTGATCTCAAGTTTAGCGATGAAAATTAAGTTACTTTTCTGTAAGTGTGCTTTGGATTTGATCCATTTGGGACACATCTGTGTGTAGTAGCATGATGACAGTAGAAAAGAATGGGATATTTCTTTAGCGATTTAGAAAAGCTGCTGGCATACAGAAGTCATTTGATTAAGTCCCTGTGAGTTTGTATAGTTGTACCATATACTGTCTGAGCAGAAAGAAATAATAGAAAGGCTATTGGAGAGGATCTCTTTATAGAAAGGACTGATTGGACTCTTCTTTTACCATTAGTCTTTAGGAAATATTTACTACTTGAAAATAAAAAAAGTTCCTTATTTTATTTTTTTATTAATATTAGTGAGAAAGAAATTACAATGAGACAGTTTCACAACATGTTAGTAGGACAGATACAATGATTAATACATTACATATTGTCTTTGTAGTAGCTGTTTAGAGTATAAGATGCACACATGTCTAAACGGCATTAGCATGAATCTTTCTTCTCATTGAACAAAGAGAAAGTAGCCGTGTATATATAGTCCAGTAGTCCATAGTAGTGGGTTATCAGTACAACTGGCAATATCAGAGCCTGTTGACTTGAGACTTTTACAGCTCAGTGAATTAATATAGCTTTTTTAAAAATAATTTTTAAATTTTCTTTATTTTTTTCTTGTTTCAGAACCTTTGTTTGTTTATCCACTCATTTTTATGGCCAGCTCAGCCAGCCCCAAGGGCAGGGCAGGCGCAGCATGTGGTGCCGGGGATCGAACCGCGGTCACTTCAGGTGCCCAAGCTTTCCCAAGCAGGCGCTTTAGACCACTGAGCCATCCTGCTGGCCCCTAGCTTTTTTTTTTTTAATGCCTTATGGTTTTTCTGCTGGATGGTTAAGACGAAGACAAAGCAAGACTATATGTTATGCTATATAACAAAAAATATAACTTTTGTATCTCACAAAGTCAGTCAGATCCCCTCAGAATTTACCCTGAAACTATGCAGAGAGGCTTGTAGATTTTTTGTCAGTGAAAATTTCTTAAAGAAAAGAAAAATGTTCTTTTCTTCCTAGCTTTCTTCCTGGAAGTTTGGAAGTATTCCCTCTGCTTACATCTTCTGAAAGAAATTGTGTCAGGTGTGGTGGTGCATGCCTAATAATCCCAGTGGTTGGGAGGCTGAAGTAGAGAGGTTGCTATGAGTTTGAGGCTAGCCTGAATCATATTGTGAGGCCCTAACTCAGAAAAAAAAAAAATAAAGGGATTGTAGAGAATTGGTATAATTTGTGAAATGTTTGGTAGACTTCATTAGGAGCCCATCTAGGATCAGTGCTTTCTGTGTAGAAAATTATTAAATTTCTTAAACAGATAGGCCTACTAAGATCATCTATTTCTTGCTTAAGTTTTGGCTACCAAATTCATGAGCATTGAATTGTTCATGGCATTCCTTTATTCTTCTTTTGATGACTGTGAGATTGGTGGTCACATCATCACTTTTGTTATTCATATTCACAATTCATATTTTCTCATTTTTCTTAGCTTGACTAGAGACTTACCCATTTTATTGGTAGAATTTCTTCTTCATCCAGTTGATTTCATAATTGTTTTTCTGTTTTCAATTTTATCATGTTCTGCTTTCATTATTGACTTTATTTCCTTTGGAATTAATTTATACCTTTTCTCATTTCCTGTGTTCACAACTTAGATGGTTATGCTGAAATCTTTTTTTTTTTTTTTGAACTTTTGTTTATTTATTTATATTTATGGCTGGCTCAGCCTGCCCTGAGGGCAGGGCTGGCACAGCATGTGGTGCCAGGGATCGAGCTGCGGTCCCTGCAGCTGCCTAAGCTTTTCCAAGCAGGTGCATTAGACCACTGAACCATCCTGCTGGGCCCTAGATCTTTTTTCTAATATGAGCATTCAGTGTGTATAAATTTCCCTATTGGGTTGTCTTTGCTGTGTTCTATACATTTGGCCATTTGCTTTTCATCCATATTTTAGAATTATTTTAAAATTTATTTTTTCATTTGTTCTGTTTTGCTGCTCAGGTACAGGAGCATAAATTACTTTTGTTTATTGATCCTGTGCCTGCAGTGTTGCTCTGCTCATGACTTTTCTAGTGTGTGTTTGTTTACTGCTTAGCTTTCTCTGTAGATAATCATCCTTGCATAGACATTATTTTTTACTACTATTTTAATCTTTTTCTCTTTTTTTAGGACAGGGTCTCACTACACAGGTCAGGCTCCTAGTGATTCTCCTGTTTTCAGCCTCCCAAGTGCTGGGATTACAGGTGTGCACCACCACACCCAGTCTGAATTGCTGTCTCAGTGTGCCTGGGTGACAGGGCTAGCACAGCATGCTGGAGATTGAATGCCAGGCTGCTGTGTTCTGCCTGAGTAGGCACTTTAGTCCACTGAGCTATCTGGTGGCCTTTTTCTTTTTTTTTTTTTTTTTTGCTTTTGTACATCTTGTAGCTCTTTATGAGGGATCTCACAGTGGCATTTTTATATTTGATAGGGTGATATTAGCTATCAAGTAATGAATTTCATATATATATATATTTATATTTGTAATGCTGGAGGTCAAACGTGGGACCTTGTGTGTGCAAGGCAAGAGCTCTACCACTGAGCCACATCCCCAAATCCTTCAGGTGATGAATTTCTATGTAAGAGAAACCTCAGCGGGTTTTAGCAAAGAAATCCTTGAAAAATTTCAGCATAAGAACTGAGATTTAGTTCATTCTGAATAAGGACTTTAAGCAAAGCTTCCCAAACCTCAAGAAGTTTCTAAATGTAGAAAAAGCTATACTGAATCATTCCACTTTATGAAAAGAATCACATCTCAGGAAACTCTCAGAGAATGTACCATTTTTCTAACTGTGGTAGTGTTGCTTATACAAGACTTCAAGTCCATCACCTACTTTCCATGCACAGAGAATGCAAGAACTCTGTCACCTGGCCCTCACATGAGTGCTCAAGATGACAGGAACTGGATACTTGGGTGAAGCCAGTGTTGATGCAGACTTACGTGGATGAAAAGGTTGGGCTGTCGGATGTGTGAATGTATGTATAAGATATAATACTGTCAACCATCTTAGAACATTGCTAATAGGGCGGAGAATCACAGGAATCTTTTTTTTTTTTTTTTTGTGGGACCAGGGTTCGAACTCACGACCTTGCACTTGCCCAGCAGGCACTTGTGCCTCAGAGCTATCTCCCCATCCCCCTCTAAGTCAAAATCTGTATCGTCCTTAACTTTTATGTTGACATACACCATGGGAAAAGAGGTTACATTAGCTCAATTTTACATAATAATTAGAGAACTATCTGCTCTGTACATTTTGAAATTTGAAGATGTTAACAACCTTTTAGCTGGCACTCCTTGAAAGATATGGTAAACATATAATTCAGATATACATACCTTAAAGACCAAGAAGAAAATGGTGGTGGTGTCTTAAATCTGACTGCTTATGTACAATTTGGTTGCTGTCTTCACGTAGGAGGAAAAACTGCTTTTCTCTAAACTGCTCCCATTTCATTTATTTTTATTTATTTGGTACAGGGTCTCACTATGCAGCTCAGACTCATAGTGATCCTCCTGTCCCAGTCTCCCCAGCACTGGGATTATTGCCATTTGCCACTGTGCCTAATTCTCAGCTGGCATGGCATGCAGTCTGGGATTGACCCTGGGTCCTTGTGCTTGCCAGGCAGGTGCTTAGACTGCTGCGCTATCTTCCCAGCCCTCTCCCAAGTTCATTGACGGTTGGAATAATTTGATTTAGACATTGTCTAATGATATTTTAAAAATGAAGTTCAAGTGGACAATATTAATTCATCAGCCATTTTCAAGGGCTCCTTTAAAACAGGTATAGACCTAGGATTTATAGAAACATAAAGAAGGAAGACATAGCTATGTATTTAAAAAGAATTTATGCTGGGGAAAATGACACTTTGTAATCATGATTTAACTGGTGGTATAGGTTTAAGAAGTATTTGAAAAAAAAGAGAAATATTTGAGAGATATTTGAAAGTTCAGAAAGTCTTACTGTCAAACACACTTATATATATGTGTGTATACATATAGATATCCATGCATATATATTTTATTAAACTTTTGAAGTTTAATATACATGCAGTAATTATAGAATAGTATTCAGTCTCCCTGGTTTTCTATACCTTTTAACCCTTTGTTTGGCCTACAAGTTGTTATCAAATCAATCAAGTGAGATTTAATTTGGTAATTTAAGAAATGTTCATTGATTATTTCATGCCAGGCATAATTAGGCCTTGCAACTATAGAGATGTTACCATATAGATGGTATTATTAATAGACAAGCAGAACTGAGCTCTTGTTAACAAATAATCATATAGTCTGGATGCACAGAGAAAGAGCTGTCCAGTCTGAGTTGAGCAAAAGGAAAACCAGAAGTGGCTTCCAGGAAGGATAATAGGGAATTGGCCAGAAGGTGGCGCTGTCTGTCGGCGGGCAGCATGAAGAGGAAGTCACCAGTAGGTGGTTTCTCATAGGCTAGCATGAAATTTAAATTTGCAATCTGTACTTCAGGCAATGGGGACAGAGAAATCATACAGCAGTTTTATACTGTAGGAAATCTATCTTCTACATGTGGCTCCACATCAGAGGACATATTCATCTTTGCATATGGGCAAAGAAGTGCCAAGAAGCCGTACTGTGTAGGGGACATGTAGACACGTGTGTGTGTGTGTGTGTGTGTGTGTGTGTGTGTACACACAGATGCAAAGATTCATATGTACTAGTGGTACTTATGTCTAATGGAATTATAATAAATTGTTAAACTCGTCATTATTAATAGAGCCAGTTTTAAATTGCATTGTATAATGTATTATTCCTTTTTTCTGTTTTTCCTTTCCCTCCAGAGTGTAATAAATTCCTTCAGATAAGACTGCTTAGATGTGTACAGTCATATGTGTTTTCTATGCCATTTCAGTGGGAAGTATTAAGAGAAAGGAAAATGGAAAATTCTCAGCATACTTGGAGTTTGACTTATGTTTTCACTCTTCAAGTCAAGAAGAAATAAATAAATACCAGATAAAGGTCAGACTCAGCTTGTAGATGAAGACATGACTTTTCTTTTGGTTTGTAAAATACATCTGGTCTACCAGCTTGAAGAGTTGCTCTTGTGCAGTTGGTGCTTGAACTCTTTGAAGATTCAGGTGTCTTCTGCATTGTTCATTTAATATAAATGTTATGGCTTCTGTCTAGCTGTCCCCGCAAAGCCTCTGGTAGTCATGGAATGGGGACTTCTAGAATTTGAGATGAACTCATGATCCACTGGGATTATGGGTCTTAGTACTGCTGGAATTAGGATATGAGTGCTATACCCAGCCTGAGAGGGATAGCCTGAATGCAATATAAGAGAGACAGACAGACAGACATCTCTGTCACCATTGTTGCTGCTACTCCTCCCTTGGCTCCTCCTGCTCTTTGCCCCTGCCATGAACTGGATGCTTTCTGCCCAGTGCCCCTCTGCCTTAGAGCCAGCCATGTATGGACTGAGACCTCCAGTAACTGTGAGCTAAGTAAATCTTTCCTTCCTTCATTTTGGGTGGTGAATATTTATCCCAGCAACAAGAGAAGAGTAACTGAGATATTGACCTTCTTCTGTCTTGTTGTTTTGTATCTCAATTCACAGTAAGTCAACAATTTGAAGAGAAGATAAGGAAGGATTTTTGCCTGTGGAGTTGATTTGATGAGCTTCATGCAAAGCTGTGCTTCACTTTGTCCTGGGCCATTTGGAGGACAGATTCACAGAACTGTCAGTGGGCTGAGAGAATGCAAACAGGCTGAACCTACTGTTGGGCGGGCTCAGAGTTAGGAAGTTTCTGTTTGCAGTGGGGTCTCCTGGGTGTTATTTTTCTTCTTGGCTTTTTTTCTTTTAGTATTTATTTCCCATTGGCTTTTGAGAGTTTCTATCTTACAATATTTTGATGATTTTTACTTAGACTAAGGGAGGAAAATTTGGTTATTTTTGCTGAAGCAAGGCTAATTTCTCTTCATGTTCTCATAATTACTACATTTGCTTATTTTTACTGTAAGATTAGGATTGCTCTGGTCCCTAGAACAGCAAAATGGATAATTTTTTTTTAAAGTAAATTTAAAACATGTTGAGTTTTGACATAAGCATTGTTGATGCTAGTTGGGGAAAAATGATTTATTATGGGGGAAATTTTATTACAGCTGTGACAAAAATTGTGATACAATGTGAAGGATAGGGAAGAAAGATACTAAAGCAACAGTCTGGTAATTAACCAACCTGAAACCTTTTGAAAATTTCTAAATTGTGAATAACTTACACTATCTTATCTTTCATTGCTTCACTTTTATTTTTTTATTCATTTTAATAAGAAAAGATAAATAGCAATGAAACAGTTTCAAAACAAGTTAGTAGGATGGTTACAATTAATAGCATGAATATTGTTGTCTTTATAGTAGTTATTGAGAGGAAAAGGTGTAGACCTGGTATCTTGTCTAAACAGTATTAGTCCAAACTTTTATTCTCAGTGAACTAAGACAAAGTAGCTATGTATCTATCCTATATATATGTATCCTCATGTACACACACACACACACACACACACACACACACACACACACATATATATGTATATATATATTCTTTTTAAAGTTTCTAATAGTAGGAGAAAATATACCATGTCTTATAAGAAGACTGTAAGTCTATGTAGTCTTATAACTCTGTTGTAAGTGATACTGTGATACAGTATGAATCATAAAACAAAAAGTATAATTAAACAATATTCAGAAATTAACTAAATATTAATTAAAGTTAAATATTTCAAAACAATACTCCAAAATTCAAATCAAATCATGATTCCAACTTATGCAAAGATATATGCAAAGATACCAACTAAGAAGAAGTTTTTATGGCAGTAAAGAATTACTAAGAATAAAACATAACATAAATACTAGAATCACAAAAATATGACCAGAACTTCTAACATTCTGGAGATAGGATATCACACAAAGTTCTAGTATGCCATGGACATGGACAGTGTCCATAATGCTTACTAGAGGGCAGGTGTCACTTGTGGGACTGAGCTACTGCTATTTCCTTGATATCCACCCTGTAGACCCAGACAGAATCATGACCCATAAGGTTCAGGAGAAGTCCATTTGTAGAATATGCTGATGGACATATTCTGCTGCTGTATGTAAAAGAATAGTCGAAAGGCTGCTTTTGTATACCTCTTTTTCTCCTGTGTTTACTTATTTGCCCTATTTTGTGAGTTCTTTCCATTCTACTTCATGGAGTTGTCATTTTGATTCTTCTCTAGAATATCTTTTAGTAAACTATGAAGGGTTGGCTTTGTCATCATGATGTTCTTTGTTCTAGAAGCATTTCACTTCTCCATTGTACTTGAAAGAGAGTTTTTCAGGGTATAGCAGTCTGGGCTGGAATTTGTTTTCTTGCAAGAGTTGAAGTATTTTGCTCCATGCTCTTCTTGAGTTGATAGCTTGTAAAGAGAAATGTGCTGTTTCCTTTAAATGTGGTCTGTTTCTATTCTCTAGCATCTTTTAGTATACTGTTCCTATGCTGAATTTCTGGGATCTTGATTATTATATATCTGGGTGTGTTTTTGATTGGGTTGATGTTATTTGCAGTCCTATATGCTTCAGTTACTTGAATGTCAAATTGTTTCCCCATATTTTGGGAAGTTTTCTGCTATTACTTCTTCCTATATTCTTTTTATATCATTTGTACAGACTCCTTTTTCATTGATGCCTATTAGCCTTAACGTTATTCACCTTTGCATCTTCTTGTAGATGCTGAATTATTTTTTTTTGCATCCTAGTTGTTATTAAGTGAACTTTTCTTACCGCTTCATTAGCTGCAATGCTGTCTTTAAGGTCTGCAAGTCTATTTTCACTTTCATGAAATGGTTTTGCCAGATTATGATTGAGGTTTTAAGTTCCTGTATAGCACTTTGAGTCTGCTTCATACATTGCATTACTTTCCTATATTGCTCATTCAAGGATTCCATCGTTTTTCTATTGTCCTCTATGTTTTTTATCATTGTCTTTAGAAGCACTTAGTACTTCTTTTTTTTTTTTTTTTTTGTCTTTTTGAGACAGGGTCTCATTATGCAGTTGAGGCTGGCCTTGAGCTCACTTTTGTAGCCCAAGCTGGTCTCGAACTCGCACCGATCCTCCTGCCTCAGCCTCCCAAGTGCTGGGATTACAGGCGTGCGCCACCACGCCCGGCAGTACTTCTTTTATTATAGGTATTATTTCTTTTTTTTTTCTTCTGAAATTATTTCTGATCTGATTTCCTCTATACCTTTCTGCAGTTGTTTTTTTACTTCGGATGCTATTATCACAGAGATTTCAGGTGTGTGATTTCTAATTTCTTCTATGCTGTTGTCTCCTGTATTTTTCTGGGCAGGCTTGAGGCCTGAGAGTGCATTTTGCTCCTTCTCTTTGTTATTTTGTATACTCCTGCCTTCTGACTTTGGTTTAGAGGTTTGGTAAAGTTCTTACCTTAGCACCAGGTCCAGATCTACTAAGTTCACAGTTGTCCAGGTGGGTGTGGCTTGGGTCTTGCTGCTGTGCTCCACTTCTTCCTGATGCAGCCCTTGGAGGCAAACCTGCTGTGCTACTCTGGCAAGATGTTCTACTCCTGGATCAGCTGGGTGGGTCTTGTCTCTAGTCTCTCTGCAGGGAGTTCTGCAGCAGTTTTCCACACTGGGTGCTCTGGGCCTGGTTGCTGGGTGGAATGTGTCTCCAGTGGGCCCTAGGTGATCTACATCACACACCAAGCTTGGTTGCTGAGTCAAATGAGTTTCCAGTGGGCCCAGGGCAGTCTCACTCACTCACATGCCGGGCCTGGGCCTGGTTGCTGGGTTAAAAGCTTTGCTTCACTTTTATATAATACAACAGACAGAAAACAACAGTAGGAAGAACTAAACACTTCACAAGAGAATGCCATTTCCAGTTAAGTCATTTGAGACCCAGGGATTTCTGATTGGTTGGATTAGATCCAAATGTACAATTCGGAATGAATTCTTATACTAACATCATCTAAATTATAAAGACTATTTGTTGCTTCAAATAGTCACGGAAAAGAAAGAAATAATTGGAGGGGAGAAGGAAAAAAACCGAAGGATTTCCACAAAACGATAGCTATTATGGGCCCTTTTACTTACAAGTTGCTGGAAAATGAAGTAGAGAATAACATATTTAGCACCTATGTGATACAAGGAATGCCCCATGGGAGCTGATGCCCATCTATGACTTGTTTTACCTTTAGAAAACTATGTCTTTAAAAGTTTTGTTTTTGATAATTTAATGAAATTCTATTGAAGTTAAAGAGGTGATTCTCTTACAAGGCATAAAACAGAGTGTTTTATTTTGAATTAATAATTAATGCTTTCCCTAGCATTAAAGTACACAACTCTGCTGTGAAGTTTTTTTCTGGTGATGATCATGGGTTGATCAATAAGACATCCGCATGACTTGCTCATCCTGTGCATAGCCACTGTTCATCCTCACTTCCTTGCTTTGATGAGTCTACTAGCAGTAACAGGGCACTGTAAGTTGTTGACATGATAATCTAGTTTTACTTATAGCTACATTGGAATTGAAATTAAAATGAAATTGAAATTGAAAAATTAAATAAAAGCGAAATTAAACAAAGGAGAATAGCTTTTAAGCTGAACTTGCATCTTTAGCCTTGCTTAGCATTTTATCCTGAGCATCCCTTGAGAACACAGAGTGACCCATCTCTCTGCAGCCTCACTAAATCACAAGCCCTCAGGGTGCAGCTTTCAGCATTGATGTGCATTCTAAGGGCCACAGGAAAATCAGCTGGCTACATTCCGCACCTGATCCTTGGGAATGGCAGAGGGGCCTCTACTGGCATCTGACCTAGTGAAGATGCCCCTTGTTGATTTTTTTCACCTTGTTCTTTCTTTGTTTTTAAATTTTATATATGTAGCACAGAGTCTATAGGGTCTCACTATGTAGATCGGACTCATAGTGATCCTTCCGTTTTCAGCCTCCCAAGCGACAGGATTATAGGTGCCCACCACCACGCCCAGCCTCAATTGCTGTTTTAGCACACCCCTGGGACAGGGCTGGCAAGGCATTACAGGATCTAACCCTGGTCCCTGCACCTGCCTAAACAGGCACTTTAGTCCCCTGAGCTACCTGAATGGCCCACCTTGTTCTTCCTTTTGCATCCTGGTCTTGGATTCTGAGCCATCTCTGGGGAGCAGAGACAAGAGGTGTCACAGAATCGCTTCTGGTAGGGAAAAGAAGTGGGAGAGCTCATTCAAATGTATCACTGTGGATCTGTGTTTTATAAAACCGACTGAGCTTCCCAAGGCAGTGAGGGCAGCCTCGTGATGCACTGCAAGGATTAGATGGCAAGGGTGTGAAGGAAGCCTGACCGCTCCTCTGTTGCCTTTTTCTAGCAGCAACGTCATAAATGATATTTTCACATTTACAGACCTGATCCCAGGGAGGGAATTTTCCCTGAAAGCAGTTGCTAGACAGGAAGCATTGAGCCAGAATATTCTGTGGTCCTCTTTTGACTTGCAGAGGACTCTGAAGATGGAGCCATGTTATGGTTTATGTCTCGTTGTCCCCCCAAAGCCTCATGGAGTCACTGGGTGGGGACTTCTAGAGTTTGAGACTTGATCCATGATCCCTGGGATTATAGGTTTTAGTACTGATGGGATTATGGGTGGAAGTACTTCTGGGATTATGGGTGTAGCCTAGGGTGGGAGCTAAGGCGGAGAGCCTGAATGTAATATAAAGAGAGACAGAGAGATAGACTAGAGCTCGAGCTGGTGCTGCTGCTCTGCTGCCCTGTTTGGTTGGCTGCCTCTGCCACCATTTTGCTGCTGTTCTGCTGCCTTGAACTGGATGCTCTCCGCCCTGCTCCACTCAGCCTTGGGCCAGCCGAATATGGACTGAAACCTCCACAAACTGTGAGCTAAATAAACCTTTCCTTCCTTCATTTTGAGTGTTGGGTATTTGTCCCGGCAACGAGCAAAAAGTAACTAATACAAGCCAGCATTTTACTCTATTTTTACTTTGACTTATAGTGTGTGTTTCCCCACCAATAAGTGTAATCGGTGTGCTAATTCTCTGCGGTGCCAGCCAGCATTTTAGGTTCTTGTAATGTGAATGAATGCTTGGTTGGGTGTTTCAGGATGAAAAGGTATGAATTAAATATTCAACCTGCCCATAAAGGGTTTTCAGGCTAACAAGAGAAATAAATCACATATCAGGAACTATAAGTGAGCGGAGAAGGTCAGGCATCTAGGAAGGAGGAAGTCCAGGCTGTTGCAGGTTGTGCAGCTGGGAAACAAAATACGCACTGCTGGTCAGGAGCAAAGGACTGTGGGAGGCATTGTTGAGGAGGAAGTGATTTACAGACTTGACTTTGAAATGCCTCACAGTGGGGACCTCCTGTGGAGAACCAGTTGTTGGGAATTGATCCAAACTGGCAGAGCACAGAAACGGTGTGCGGAGAGTGCTCTAAATGGGAGAGTCAGATTGGGTGCTAGAGTGTGAGGTCCAAGCGAAAGAGAACCTGGATGGTCCGCATAAGGCTGACGGAGTTACCTTCAGTTAAACTGAATACACAGCCAAAGCATTTAAAGCAGCAATCACATTCGTTAGTAACGTTTTTAAATCGGAGAGTAGAAAGAACACAGAACAAAAGAAGAGACTAGATAGAGGCAAGATTCAGCAGAGGGTAAGATCGTTCACCTCTTGCCAAGCTTTAAAACTGAACTCACCTGGTACATTGCTAAGTTTTTTTTTTTTTTTTAAATTCATGAAACAGCCAGGGAATGAATTCTATTGTGGAAATTTCCTTTAGTGCCACAGTCGAACGGGAAAACACTAGTAACAACAGGTCACTTAAATATGGAGACTACATGCGGGTGATGCTTCTGCTATTCATTTTTCTTTAAAGTGTTTTTACATTTAGTATGGGACTTCATCCCACTTTATTTCAACAACATAGAGTTCAGGTGACAGCTGTGTATAAGTCAGTGAAACCAAGGGTGGGTGCGACAGTGACCCAGGAAATCAGTGAGCTCCTTGGAGCTGCTTAGTTGGCAGCTCCTAAGCCTTTCTCTCTGCCCCTGTTGTCCCTTTGTTTACTCCATGCAAGCAAATTCGGGTGTGCTGCCTCTTGTCAGGGACTTTCATTCACATGAAAATCTTATTTATTCGTTCGAGGGAGAAGCTTTCCCTTCATTATACAAGTGCGAGATCTACGGTTTATTTCAGAAAATGAGACCCCTCAGCCATCTTAAAAGCCTAACGGAAAGTCTGCGAAAGAAGGAAAGCATGACCACCCTTGGGAACAGCAGTGCACCTGACCTTCCCATTACATGACAAGAAAAATGGCACTGTCTTTTGCTCCTGTGTTTCTTTCTCTACTAGAAGTTCTGTGGGCTTCCACATGCCACAGCCAGTATTAAATACGGGCAGATTTAAGTGCTGATGAGCTGGTATTAGCTCTG
Source organism: Myocastor coypus (assembly GCA_004027025.1). NCBI lineage: Eukaryota > Metazoa > Chordata > Mammalia > Rodentia > Myocastoridae > Myocastor > Myocastor coypus. The sequence goes on along the minus strand of PVJA010018186.1, from coordinate 26,253 downwards.
ATCTTTTTCTTCCTCACTGCGCCTAATGGATTACTAAATTTAAGTGCTCAGGGCATAGCTTTGCCCTCCCGTGTGAGCGCCTGGCTCTCATTGACGTCAGCGGGAGCCCTGTGTCTCCACAGGGTAGAATTTGGCACTTCCATGCAGAATATTTTTAAACTATAAAATTGAATTACAAAGGTATTGCATCTGCTTTTTATATAGTCATTGTTTGGTTTATTAAAGAATGTTTCATAAATCTAGCCAATTCTGCTGGACCTACATATTTAGCTAAGCAAACTATTTTTAGAGATTACATAAAAAGGAGAGTGCACTTTTAATTTAAAATCAGGGTTGTTTAGTGCTGGGTTTATAAAAATGAGTGTGATATATAGTTTAAAGTAAGCTCATTATTAAAGCATGCTTTTATTTTTAGCCAGTGTGCTGGGTAGTAGAATCTGGTTTTGGGCTTTCGTTGTGAATGCATCAATGAAAATGGTAAGCAAAGCATTCAATAGAAACTACCAGTAACAAAAATGTACCTGTGCCTCTTTTTTTTTTGGTTGGAATTGGTAAAATTTCATGAAACATGCTTATCATGACAGTGGTCATAAAGTAACTGATCCTTTGTTTCTCTCACCTTTTCTCTCTTAACTCCCTGGACTTCTGCGTCCTGATTTTGTACATTAGACCCCTTCTCTTGTTCCTCTTCTCCTCTCTGTCTCAGGGCTCTGACACAGGCGCTCAGGAGGGTGCCAGTGGATGGGCAGTGGGCTCTTGTGGGCAGTGGTTGCCAAATAAAATAGGGCAATGCTGTTTATTCTGTCTATGATTTGTAGCCCTGAAGTCTTTATCCTTGCTCTGAAACTAGTTTTTGGAGGGGGTTGATGCCAACTTTTCCTTTTTAGACATATTTATTGTTTGTGTGGGTTATTGTGCTAGTGCAGGGTTCTGGATCGTGTGGCAAGGACTTCTGAATCTGCCGATCTGCGTCTCTGCATCCGCCCTTGCTGGATGTTCTGGTCACTGATAAAATATATCTCAGACTCCTTGATGTTATTCTAATGTGGCAAATGATAATCTAACTCATTAAAAGTTGCTTTTCTTGAGCTATTAGTTTGAACTATGTGTCAAGGAACTCCCACTTATAAGCTTGGGGCTTTGCTCGCTGTGCAGTTTTAGCCCTGTGAGCAGATTTACCTTCTGAAATAGAACAAAGTTTATAACTTTAAATGTGAAGAGCAGATACGCTTTCAGTGAAATCCAAAGAGTATCACCTGGGGAGAGTCGCTCAGGAATTCAAATAATCAAGGGTCAGTTCCGAATCCCTGCAGTGACACTTTATTTTAGGGGAGCTGTAGGAATTCCGGATGATTTTGTACTCTGTTCTTCTAAGTTTGCTTCTGTAGACTGCAGCCAGCAGGAGGACACCAGGGGAGAGATCCAGACCCACGAGACTGGCATGTTTGAATGTTGCTACGGTAGGCATAAAACCAACAGTGAAACAAAACAAAACAAAACAAAACAAAACAAAACAAAAATCAACCAACAGTGAGAACCTTTTATTCCAAGTGGAAACATTTCTCCTCTGTGACTGAGAAATTATAGAACCCAATAGGACATAGAGGAGGTCTTATAAGTTGGCAGGATCAGGAGCAATTGGCATCTTCGGGCTTATCTATCACTTTGTTCTACTTCTTCCTTTTATAGATGAATAGATGGTGACTAGGACAAATTAAGTGGAAACGACAGAGCTAGGTGGTGGCAGGTTTAAGACTCAAGCCAGGTTTCCTGCTTCATTATTCTGGGATGATTTCTTCTGAACTGGGGCTGAAAGATCTTTGGAAGCTGGTTTTGGTCTCTTTGTCCTGCCTTTCCTTGTTGTATTCTTGCACCCTCACTTCTAGCATATGTCCATGGCAGTAAGGGGCTGGGTGGCAGTGCTGTTAGTGTTTGCAAAATTCTCCTGTGTCATTCATTGGCAGGAAGAAACTGAGCTATGGTTCTCTTTCCTCCCTCTCATCCCAACACTTTGCCCATTTCTGATGGCAGACAGCATCCAAACAGGGCATTCGGGTCTATCCTTCCTGAGTACTGGCTGTTCTCTGGATTCTTAAACACACCAATAAACATGTACTCTGTGTTCCGCAGCTTCAAAGCAATCTTAGGTGGCTTTGAAAAACTTGAAAATACGCATTTTAACAAAACACCTTGATTCATGTACTCAAAGTTTGACTAAGAGTGGCAGTTTCCAGGCTTCTGACAGCTTTCTGGAAGGGAGATTCGGGCAGGCACAGTGTTCTTTGACACAAGACAAATGACAACAATGATGAACGCTGTACTTAACAGTGAATCAAGTGCTAGCCCTGGGTTTCTGAGCTTTTATTAGATAGTGAGGGACCTTTCTGCTGAAGAATATTTTAGAGTTTTAATTTCAGCGTCACTGGCCCAGAAAAACCACAGAAGACCCGTATCCTCTTTGCTATTAAAACTAAACAGCTGAACTCTGAATGAAGCAAAATAAGCCAAAAATGAATTTTAGAGTTGCTGAGAGATCAACTTATAGACACATTTCTTTGTTCCCTGTTTAGACGTGACTTATGTAGAGCAAAGAGCACACAATGTGAGCATGTGGCTTGATGCTTTGTACATGAGGACACCCCTGTGAAGCGGCCTTCTAAGTCCATAGATAGCATGTTTGCAACTTCCAGTATACTCGCTCATGGAAATGCTTCTAATTTTCTTGTAACTCTTTTTCATATCACTGTGTGTTTATTGGGCTATGGATATTTTTAAAAAATTACTTTTAATAAGAAATAACAGTGGGCTATGGATATTGATGATCTTGGCAGCCTGTATTTTCTCTTTTCTCTTCTACTCTCCAGATTTAAAAAGGTACATTGTTTAGCAGCAATTGCTAGGATGATAAATGTTATCTAGTTAACAGGTGAAACATCTACCTCTGAAATTTTATAATATATAAAGGTTGCTGGCAGTAAGCATTGAGCCTAAGTATTTTAAATATTCTTTTAATTATTGGATAAGTCTTTATTGTAACTGTGCTCAAATAGCTTTACAGGCATTGTATGAAATACACAGCAGAGGGCTGGGAACTAGCTCAGTGGAACAAATGCTTGCCTGGCAACAGAGGATACTGAGTTTCATCCTTGGTACTACAAAACAAACATGACAGGTACAGAGACAACAGCAATATTCTGATATCAAATTTTGTCTGCCTTCAAGGCACTAATAAAATCTGTACCTGTGTCTTTTGGATACTGAAAAGGTTTGAATAGTGGACAATTAAGGCCCTTCTTTAAGATCCTAAGAAAGGTCACACTAAACTGTATGAAAATTTTACTTATTTGAGGAATGAAAACACTTCAAATGTTAGAAACCAGAAGATCATTCCTCCGGACTTTACACTTGACCCTTCTCTATCTTTTTCCAGACACTTTTTCATTGATGTTTAAAATCTTGACCATTTAATTTTGCAGCAGGAAAAATTAAACCTACGATTTGGAGTCAAATGCCTTTAAAACTTATCCAAGGGCCTTTGACACCTCACTCACCATGGCTGCTCCAAAAAACAATTCAATCCTTCTAGGAATTTAGCAACTTCTGTTTCAGTGCTTTTCCAGTAATTAAAAAAAAGTATGATAAAAAGTACTTTTCATTATTGCCAAACATTTCATCTCTTTGAAATTTTGTGAAATAGCGCCTCGAGGTATAAACATTCGCCTAGAATTAGAACATGTTTTGTTTTCTGTTTTGGAGATAATCTTTTCTTTTATCTTCTTTGCTTGAAATTTTCCCACAGAGAAAGGAACACTATCTAATTTCCTATTATGCTCATTAGCATTTGAGAGCTTAGGTAAATACATGAATTGGGCAAGTTTTGTTTCAGACTATACAGATTATAAAAATGAGCTGGCTTTTAAAAAGGAATGCAATGTTTTGTAGCAGAATTTAGGACTCAGTTTCTGAGTAGGAGCGATAAAAATTGTAAAATGGTAATTTTAGTACTACAGTGAGTGCTCCACCTACATTTTGAAAATTCTACTTATTTTTTAAGGTTCAAATTTGAATGTTAAATCTATATAAAAATGGAAGGCAAAAGTAGCATAGCATCATGTTATTTTCTTGGATTATTTTTGTGGATGGGAAGGTCATATTTGACATTTATGTCCATGGTCATGACCTCTTTGAGTTGTGGCATGCAGAAAGGAGAGAAGAATGTACTACAAGTTGGGGTGAAACATATGAAGTTGTATTGTTGATGAAAAAAAAAACATGCTTGAAGAAGCTGTTTATAGGTAAGAGATTATGAAAAAGAGGAGAAAATTCACCTCTGTCATCTGAAGCACAGTGGAAAGGACTAGACATATTTAGGCCATAGGCAAAAAGATAGGGAAAAATATAGGATTATTTTCAAATATTTAAAGGGAAATAAGTGATAAGCATATTTGGTTACTTATCATTCCAAAGGGTATGCTAGAATTGGTGGGTTAAATTCAAGGATAACAAATTTTTGATGTATTTAAAGAAGTCTGTTTTGAAAAATCAAAGCTAAATGTTCATGAAAAGGATCAACTTCGAAAACAGGATGTTTCTGATTATGAGAAGGACTTAAACATGTTTTTGTTTCTTTTTTTTTTTTAAAAGAAAAGAAACTTTTTTTTTTTTTTTTTTCCTGATACCAGGGAAATGAGTTTTTGATAGGAAATGATTGGCTGTTTGGCTCAATTGATTCTTCGTTATCCTTCTAACTCTCCTGTTTCATGCTTTTACTATAAATCAAAAGCAGCCATGATTACTAAAACATTTTGGCCAGCTTTGCCACATAAGAGTCATTTTTTTCATGTGTACAGCTTCTTCCTCCCAAATGCTGTGCTTGATCTTACCCAAGAGGCTAACAAGTAATACAAAAACGAGTTTGAAGTCATGCATTATTAGCATACTGGAAGAATTTAACATATATTTAATTTAAATTTTATTTAACATTACTTTGCACAAATTGTCATTTCAAATAAATCCACAAGCCTGCTATTTTATTTATTTATTTTTTCTAAAACCAGGGATTCAACTCAGGCCCTTTTGCTTCCCAGGCAAGTGCATATTCTATTGAGCTATCTCCCCAGGCCCCTCACAAGCATCCTATTTTAAAAAAGTTTTGTTAATATAAGTACAGAGGTTTTCTTTCCCCACTTATCTAATTTTGAAATGCTGAGGATAGTATTTTTTTCAAAATTAAATTATTTGAGTCTACAAAAATTATTTGTAAATATGTGTGTGTTCTCTCTAATCTCAGTCAAAATGAAAACTTTTTGATGATAAGGAATATTACAACTCAAATATCAGTGTTTTCTATTTTCTTTCCCTATAAAGGTTCTGCTCTTTCTAGTCTCTGGTATGGGAAAAGGGGAAAAAGCACCTCTGTACCATAGAAGGGGAGACTTTCCCAAACTAATTTTCCAGAAACTAAGTATAAGTTCTTTAATGAAACAAATGATGTCTTAATATTTTAAACTCTCAAGTAGTATTGGAAAATTTGATGGGTCGCTAAAAGGAAATAAGCAGGATAAAATTATTTCTCCTCATATTCAACCATGAAATGTTTGGTACCTGGAGAGGGACAGACCCTTTAAAGAGACAGAATAACACCATGCCTATCTAATCCATGAAGTGGAGATGGGGTTGTGTTTGTTAGTTAACACATTAGTACAGTAGATAACGTGGGAATCCAGACAGGAGAAACAGTTGCTGGTAGGAGCAATGGGAAACATTGTAGGGTAAGAGATCTTGAAGGGAAGCTGCCATTGGATGGGGAGGACTTCATATTCTGGTTGTGGATTCATAGGAGGGGTGGTAAAACTCTGAGAGGGGGGTGAAGCTGCTAGTAGAATGTACTCAGGGACATGCAGATGGGTTGGAGGCTGTGAGAAATAACGTCGGCCAAAAGATAAAGTTGGAAGAGAGACCAGCTGTGAGGGGACCTAATAATTGGGAAGGAGGATTAGGCTTTCCTGTATTTGGCAATAGGTACATATTGTACTTTCTGAGTAGGGAAATTGGAAGTTGCTAATCCTGTTCAGATTATCTCACATCTTGTGCATTACACTGAGTTGCAGAAATTTCTGAGGTGCCAAACCAATGGCCACTTTGAAACATTAACCTCTAGCTACTCTAATAACCAATTAACAGCATCCTGCAGAGCACACACGATGCCAAAATTTGGATTGAAGCCGGGCGTGGTGGCTTGAACCAAATGAAAAGTAATCTAACTGAAGAGTGAGTAGTGAGAAAATTGAAAAGGTAAAAGTTTAATCCACCTTCTGAAGGACAAATCGATTTTGGTACTAAGTTGAACACAAGAAGGGGTTACTGTAGTGAACTGGAATCTGTCTCCACGTCTTCAAAGTTCCTTTTATTTGGAAAATGGTGCTGGGCTGCAAATCCAGGGTTGTACGTGGGCTCTGTATGCTCCCCATCTCTGTACTACCTTCCATGGCCCTTAGGAGTTACTCCTGGGGCCTCTGAATCTTGTTTTCAATCCTGCTGATAATGTCTTCTAGTTTTGGCAGATAGCCTGAAGACCTGTAACAATATTCAGTGCCATTGCCCAGTGAAATCTCGATGAAGTAGTCCCTCTTATGCCATCTTTTATGTTTGCTTCCATAGTCACCGTATGTCAAACACTTAAAAAAATCTATTTCATTCAAGCAGTAAGCAAGGGAGAGAGAGAAAAAAAAATACACTTATATACCATGTCTATTTTCAGTGATCAAACCGTTTTGATTCTTATTTGATTCTTACTCTTTCTGCTCCAAAATTAATATTCAGACCCTTCTTCATACTTCCTGTTCTCTAATGAGATTTTCATTGGTCTCTTTGCCTTGAACAGTTTCCTCTTCCAAAGCCATCTGTATGTTGCTCCTAGCTTAATGTTTACAAAGCATCATTATCAATTGTAATCCTGCTCCGAAACTGTCAACGGTCCCCTCTTGTGGCAGTTTTCTGGTGGAGGTGCACATGCTCCAGGAAGCTCACAGGATAATCCCAGAGGGTATTTGCATCCCAGGAGTTCTTAGGTACAGGTGGGTTTCAAACATCAGTTTCTTGATTCTAGATCTTTTTTTTCAAATTACTTTGTCTACTGTGTAGATGGCCTACAAACTGTGGGTTTCCTTATCCAATGACTTCTTTTACAGCTGCCTTCTGCCCACTTGACAAAAGAAATGCCTATTTCACATATTCTGAGTCTTGTGTGTTGGTCTAGGTCACAAAAATGGACAGCTTAAAATACTGATGGTAATTAGATTCTAATAACATCTTCTTTTTTACATAGCACTGGCTTCACCCTTTGTTTGGTTTAAGTGAGTGAGACAAATTTAGTTGCCAAGTAAAAACTAAAATATGTTTTGGTGATAGATCTTTGTGAGTGTTGATGTGTAAGTTAGGAATTCAAAGAATTAAGCGATATTTCTCTAATAGAACCTACTTCAGTGCCATGCACTTATTTACATGGCATCTCTAGCAGCATCTAAGAAAATGCATAATGGATGTTAGTAGACTTGCTGGCCCCAAATCATAAATTGATCTTCTGCAAAGACGGCCATCCTTACTGTCTTCCATCTGCACCTATCTGCCACTCCTTCTACCCAAGGATGGTCTGTGTTCTTCCTCTTGGTCTTCACTGACTTTTGTCTCTTGCTCTTACCAACACAATCAGTGGAGCCAAAGTAGAGCTGCTCTGACCCCAGCCTGGGAAGTCTGCTGCAGTCTGTGGCAGAGTGGATGCCTGAGCCTCTAGTAAGCAAGGCCAGCTGGTATTCAGCTTTGCTTCTGTGTGAGAAAGTTTGTGGTATAAATGTGAGCAAACTTTGTTCTTTGACCTTAACTAGTTCCCACTCTACATTTGAAATTCCCACATTCAGTTCAGAACAAAACGTCAGTTGACTCTCAGATTGTTTAATATACTGCTATTGGGGTTTTGATTCCTTAATTCTCTAACCAAAAGGATTCTCTTCTAATTCTGTGAACACAAACTTCTCACTAGATAGGTGAACTACCTTCTTTCTATCTAGTCCACATTTATTGCTAAAAAAGACTCCATAATCTGGAAGAAATAGATTTTCACTGGAGGATAATATACTGGTTGCTGTCTTTTCTTTTCAATGATGTATGACTGCATGTCAGGGAATTTATTATTCAGCAAAGCATTGGCACATGGACCGTGATTGGGAGAACTAAGTGAAGATGATGCTTTGCACAGGGAAAGTGACTTCATGATGGTATGAAATACCTTTGTGCAGCTTTATGTGGTATTTTATTTATTTAACCTAGTTTAAGTGCTGGAGATTTGACACTAAAACCTTGCATGTGCTGAGCATTCACCCCACCGCGGAGCTACACTCTAAGCCTTTGAAATCACTTGTGTAGAATGTGATACATCCTAATGAATTTGGGTTAGTTAGTTTGTTGGGTTTTGTTTAAAAAGCAAACAAAATGATGCAAGTGAAAGTAGAGTGATAGGTCCTATTGTGTAATGGTTAGCATTCTGGACTTTGAAAATAGAATGGATGCTCTGAAGTTAGACTGTGTAGGACAATAGGAAGCCTGTATGGGTATTTTGCACTTGTGGAACATCGATTTGTTTTGGAGAAAAGTGAGCTTGCCACAAGCAGGATAATAATCAGTAGTTGTTTACTAGAATGAGCTCCCTAAAGATGAGAGGTGTGTTTTTCTGTTGTCACTACCATCATTCCCATTTATGAAATCTGCTAATATTCATTTTTCTTTTTTTGTTTCCAGTCCTTGCAATCACCCTGGAAGTGTGTGTGTGGGGGTTCACGTTGTGTCATCTTACAGATGATGCAACCCAGGCTCAGTTATGTAAAGTAACTTGCTCACGGTGACATCTGTGGTGGCAGAGGTGGGATCCAAGCTCAGATTTCTTTTTGTGGCCTTTGCAAATACCTTACAAAATTATGAAGTGCAGAAAGAGGAACACTCTTCAACTTTTGTGGAATGTTAAAGAACCGTTGTTATAGAAAACTTTGTGGGTTCAAAGAGGGTTTGGTTCTGTAAATGGACCCATAGAGAAATACTCGCCATAGGCATTTTTGTGGGTATGTTTGAGGGCTGTCTGGACCTCAGATTTTAGAGTATTAAGCAGAAGAATTCCTATTTTCCTTAGTGAAGTTTTCCTGACCATTAGGTATATGGAAAAGACATGTTAATTTCAGGGAAGCAATTGAAAAAAAGAGGCCTTTCCTTTGCTGAGAGGATAATGGTTTGGCTGAAATCATCTGAATATATGGAAATTAAAATAAGGAACTCCTAGTGAGATATAACTTACATGTTGCGGTAGAGAAATGAGAGACTTCTTGATGTACAGTGGCGCTTTCTTGGTGCCAAATTCCTTTTGAAGTTGTTCTTCCTTGTTTTTAGACACTGTGACTGGGACTGCTTTTTGGTGTGACTTTGTCTCCTGGCTAGGCAACAATTGGCAATTATTCAAGGCTGGACAGCCAATTCAAGCTGGTCTAATGTAGACAATCTTATGATGTTTTATCCCAGTGAGATCAATTTCTCCCAGCTTTTTACTTTTAAAATTTTACACAGACTGAAACGTCAAAAGAATGACGCAATGAATAAAATCTGTTGAGTTAGCCATATTCAACAATTGTTAACATTTTTTGTGTTCTTGGTATCTGTCTCTCTCCATAAGAATGTATTTATTGGAAAGCATGCCACAACATTATGACATCTTTGCCTAGATCCTTTGGCACGAAAATCTTTGTGACATTTTACAGGACTGCTATCACTTCAAGGTGTTCCCCAAGTGTTCTCTTTTGTGTGATCTTCTCCTGCATAAAATCATGCATTTCAGATCTCTTTCAATTCTTGAAAAAAATCCTGTATGATTTTTTTTTTTGTATTTTAAGGAAGGTGTTTAGGGTCTCACTGCTAGATGAGACTTGTAATGATCTGCCTGTTCACAGTCTCCCAAGAGCTGGAATTAGTCATGTGCCGCCACAGCCAGTTTCAATTGTCTTTTTAGCGCTCCTGCGGGGCAGGGGGGGGGCACTGACATAGCAGGCCTGGGGATCAAACCTCTGGACCCTGAGCCTGCTTGCAAGCACTTTAATTCACTGAGCTATTTGGTCAGCCTCCTGACATTGCCATTTTTGAAACACCCATTATGGTGTGTCCCACAATCTTGATTTTTCTAATTGTTCCTTGTAATTAACTTCAGATGAAACATTTTGGCAAGAATATCATGTCAGCAATGTCATGGAATCAGAAAACTTTTGTGTGTGGAAAAGCACAGTTATTCTGAGGCTACCCTAATCATGAAAACTGCCTATAGTCAAAATGGTTAGTCTTGCCATGGATATAAGACCTAAGATGGGCAAATAATAGACTTTTCTTGAACTCTTTTATACTGATTTGAGGAAAGGAAACTCCCAGACTGGTTGCTAAGCTATTTGCCTCAAGTTGAAAAACATTGAAATGTTGATAGGAAACAAGGAAAAAAAAAGTGAATTCTGATGGGATTAATCTTTTTTTTTTTTTTTTTTTTCCCCAGATCTTTCTGAAATCAGGTTTATCTCTGCTCTTCTTAAAAATGTATCAAATGCTTATTATGTGATAAGCAATTTACTAAGTGATTTGCACTTAGTAAAATAGTCCTCCAAACAGTATGAAGAGGTAGTTTTTACAGAGGCCAAGCCAGAGAAAGCCTAGCTTAACTGCTAAAGATTATACATTTTAAGGCAGATAGAAGACTATGGATAGAAGAATCCATGGAAGATGATGTGGAACACAATGGTAAGACTCATCTGCTGTATATTCTAGTTCTTTATCTAGTTACCTTGGTTTCGTCTGCAATCCTATTGTCCTGGTTAACACACACATGACTTCCAGTTCTCTGTGTATTAAGGAATCAGATCAACTATGGAAATGTCAGTTGTTAATGGACAAAGTCTCTTTCCCAGGCTTTGTTTTAATTTGCCTTTTAGACATGGGCTTTCAATACTCTTCTGAGTGTGCTCTTCATTAAGAGTTTTCCAACAATTTGTTTGCAGGGCCCTACAGGATGTGACTGTAATGGGTACATGAATAATGAAAGAATTTTGGCACAGACAGGATTGAAGCCTTGATAATTACTATTTAGTCAAACCAATTAAAACATTCAGAACAACAATTAAGGGGAAATAATCTTCCACACATTAAGCCTCTTTCATTGCATTATCCCACTAAAAGCAAATTGTCTTAAAGGAGCTCTTTTCTTAATGTGGCGCAAGACTGTGTAGTCAGTATTTAAACACAAAACAGAAGTTAGCACGAGGGAAGCAGTCTGCTTGCTGACAAGGACAGATGACACGGTATTGTGAAATTTTAATATGTAGCATGATCGGGTAGAAATTGCTTCCATGTTTGTTGACGTGATTTGCAAACCAGAGATACTGACTCAGTGCTTCCATTGGTGTCATAATACATACCACTGGATAAAATTCAATAGTTAATGTAGGTATGGTTCACCATTGAGCTACACTGTTGTCAATTCATCTATTCAACATGAGTCAGTTCAATTCTTCAGATTCCAGGTATAGGGTTTAGGATATTTATGCTTTAAAAGATGAAACATAACAGAAAGACATTATGTAGAGGTTAAAATTACTATGATCTTGATCTTTAAAATTACTATGGTCATTGATTTCTTCATCAATTGTCCCTATAGATTGAGGGTCACTGTGCATCCATCACTAAGTATTTTTCTTTCTTTTTTTCATCACTAAGTATTTTTCATAATTACTGTGGCTGTCCTACTAACTTATTTTGAAGCTCTCATTGTTTCTTTCTTATTAAGATTAATGAAATAAATAAATGACTTGACATCAGAGTTGGAGCAAGATTAAATAATGGTGATGATTATAAATTAGGAAATGGTGTTTGTGTTGATAGACCAGCTTTCTTATTCTTTCCAAAGGAGCCCTTGTTATTTATTTTCTAAAAAATAAGAATCAGCTGTGGTAGCACATGTCTATAATCCCAGAACTCTGGAAGGCTGAGGTGGGAGAATCTTAAATTTGAGCCCTACCTGGGCAATGTAGCAATTTAGGGAGACTCTATCAAGACGATAAAAGGGCTGAGGAAGTTGCTTAATGTGAAGGTCCTGGGTCAGTCCCAGCAGAACAGAGAGGGAGGGAGAGGGAGAGGGGGAGGGGGAGGGGGAGGGGGAGGGGGAGAGAAATGTCATGGCATCAAGTTAAATTACTAATTGTTGGGTATGAGACTAGAACTCAAGTGTTTCCCATTGCAAAAAGTAAGATTTCCCAATTGTCAGAGGCTAGTGTTCAGGAAAGAATGAATAATTCTTACTGAACAAGAGAAAGTTATCTTGGGCATGCAGGTCAAGGTTGAAAGTAGCTATATAGTATTGATGTAATAAATATGCTAAAAAGTATTAAACAATGTGATTGTCCAGTTATTTAGGTTCAGTGCAACTTATTTTCTCTATAAAGGATAGAAACAGACCATAGTAAATTCTGAAGATAATACTTGGAGCTTAACTGTATTCAAAACATATAGGATAGATGTTAGTACATTTGTAACATTATATTGTTGCAAAATGCCAGAATTTGGAAAATTTTTGCACGCATTTTTTTTTCCCCAGTGTCTCTCATTTCCAGAGTGAGAGAGAAGTAGTCTTACGGTGTCAGGTTATATTTTCAATTTTGTGACTCCCTGATGGTAGGTAGAGATATGTTAGTAAGACTTCATTTCTATTAGAGCTTGTTTTACCAGAATGAAACTAATTTTCAAGAGTAGATTGAGTTATATTTACACTCGTGTTATATGTATGTATTTTTCTTGTCTGTTTTTCCCTTGGTAGAAACAATTTTCCCTTCTTCAATTCCAAGAGAAATGGACATTTATTAACCTCTCATTTTCTTCCCACTAAGTATATATGAATTTCATCTTACACTAACCCCTCAGATGTTGCTATTGGAACATCTTAAACTGTTGTAATAAGCTCTTGTAGATGACAGCAGGCTTGGACCAGGCCTAGAATATAGATCAGCCATTGTTACAAGTTCATGCTCCTATCATTAAATTCCTGTTTCTAATTTCTGTAACCAGTCAGTCATGATAGAGGGAAATATGAGCAATTTCTTTGTGTTGGCAAAAGTCACAATTTAAGAGGACATAGTTTCCTTAGTTATTTTTAAAATATACTGTTTATAGTGCTTGATAGGGTTAGGTGAAAAAAAATCCTGAAGTTTTTTTTTTAGCAAAAGAAAAGGCCTTTGAAATATTTAGTTACAGAATCTTAGTGAAATATTTTCTTCTGTTTGCATGGGAACAGATTATCCTAATGGGTCTGGAACTAAATGAGACATAAAGGTCAAATATAAGTTAAGCATTCTGTATGATATTTAATGTTTGCAATTGCTATGGATCATCTCCCTAGAAAGTTACATTCTGTATACATCCATGAACAGGATATTTTGCCTGTTACTTAGGTTGTTTGTGTACCTCTTGGTGGCCTTTCCAGAATCTAGACATCTGTCATCCATTTATAATTTATGTGGTTCTTCTAAATTGATAGCTACCTTTGAAAGCGTGAGGTAAAGCTTTTGTTTGGAAAGAGACTGGGTTATGGGGGTAGTATACTTACCAGTGGATTAATCATAGGTGTTAGGTGGTGGGACCTAGTAGAAAGAGGTGATCACTAAGTATGTAACCTAAAGGCTATCCTTGTTTCTGTTCTCTTCAACTCTGCCTACTAGATGCTTTGGATTGAACAGTTTTCCTAGGCTATGTATGTTGGTCATGCCATTTTTGCCTTAAAACCAGCCAACCACGGACTGAACCCACTAAAACTATAAATGAAGTACAACTCTCCTCCTTAAGTTGTGGGTGTTGGATATTTTGGTCCAGTGATGAAAAAATAACTCATACCTTGTATAATTATGAGGAAATAAATTCTTAAGTAATTCTTAGGGCTTGCTAGTATTAGGTACCTTTCTGGCATTTTTGTCGTAATCTTGGTTAAAGGGTCTCTTTTCTATTTTTCTTCTCTACCTGATCTTTATGTTCTCTGCTTCACTGCTGCTAAGCATATGGAACTATCTCAGAAGTTTTCTCATCATAATCACCTTTGTTGAAAAACATGTCATTAATGGTAGTAGGACAAGACAAGCATTTCTTACTTCCTGGGCACTCACCTTATTTCTGGCTTGTTTGGGATTGTTTAGATTTTTTGTGAGCTCTCTGTTTATCTTATCAGACACCCTATTCCTCACTCTAATGTCTTTTCCCAGCTAACGGAACTGGAGTGTTATCTACAATACAACTTTTACCTCCCTTAAAGAGAAAAGCAACTTCTCTATCATTAAGTGGAAGAAATTGGAATTTGATATTCCTTACAAGTTAGTAGATAGGTCGCTACATTGCATTTCCATATCCTTAGGGGTACAAAATGTATGTGTGTGTGTGTGTGTTTTTAGCAATAAAATAGCATATGTATGAAACTAGGCAATAGCAACAAAACATCTCACACATTAGTTTAAGATTTTATAGGTAGTTCATTGAAATTTACCTCAATTTATTCATATATTCATAATATGGCAAAATAACACATGAGATAATAACTGCTGCATTTGTAAAGATTGGCTGCTGAACTCCAAAAGACTCAGACCTTTCGAATCCCACAAAGGCTGAAATTATTAAAACTCCCTTAGGTTGCTCAGTTGTAAAATCATGACTAGTTAAAGAAAAGTAATATCTATGAGGCCACTGACTGTGAGCGATGACACAGTCACACGTCTCAGAGTATGATGTGCGTCATGGATTATTGGTGAACAAAACTTTAGAACCAGTCCTAGGCATTCAAATTAATGGTACGGGGAAGCTTTGCAGACATGAGTGGAGTTCCTGGCAGAGTATTTCAGTTTGAACTGCTGAAGCCGGGTCCTCCCACCACAGCCCTTAGTTTTGCTCCTGTTGGAAAGATTGAAGAAACTTCCAGTTAAAGTTGAAATAATTACGACAGGGCTGCCTTATAACTACATGGTGAATGTCTAGACTTAGGTCTGATTGGTCTTATTTTAATGTTTATTGTTTAATTGCTTGTGAGTGATTTATTCTTTCATAGAACTAGATTAATGGCAACTGGAAGATTTGTTGGCATTATCAGGAGAGAAACAACCTAGTCTCAAAATAGAAGCAAGGAAACAGATTCTAGGCACAGAGGAATGTTAGGCTAATAGAAGCGTTACTGCTTAAGTGATTTTGTAATATGTCCATTAATGCCATTTTTATTTTTTAATTTTTAATGCATGGAGTTTGAGAAAGTAGAATGGAATTACATCTTATAAGATGTCTAGAACTGATTTTAAAAGTGAATAAAAAGCTATCATTTAAAACTACTAATATGAAGGACTGGCCAAATAGCTAAGAGGATTAAAGCACCATGCAAGGCCAGGGGTTGAGTCTTGGACCTGCCTGCTGGACCTTTCCCCAGGGTGCACTGAGATGGCAGTTGAGACTTGGCATGGTGGCGTGTGCCTGAAATCCCAGCTCTTGGGAGGCTGTAAACAGACAGATCACTACGGGTCTGATCTAGTAATGAGACCCTGAATGCTCTACAGACTCTTCTCTAAAAAAACGAAAAGAAAAGAAAAAGGAAAAAAATACTAATATGAAACTAAATTTTAAAAGATTTTATTTTTTTCCCAGCCTTCCAAGAAGTTTTATTTGGAATACATAAATAATTATATATTTGATTAAGTAGTTGTCTCAATTCATGCAAATAGAAGCACATTTTGAGGGGTATATTTCAAAATATTTTTGACCATTTCATCATAAAATATATTCACTTTATAATGTTTTTGGTGGAAATTTGAAAACCAGTAAAGTGGTAATTTATTTTCAGTGTTTGATTTTTGTTAGGATGCTGTAAGTCTTTTGTGTGTATTTGCAATTTACCTCATATCTGAATAAATTGTACATGCCATTGTCTTTTACATATCTTCATCTATTGAAAGATGAAAACAGACAGTTATTACTGTTTAACCAGTTGTTTTATGTTCTCTGTTAGAACAGATGTTCATTTTAATGTATAGAATTTAGGTGTTTGGGGGTCAGATATTGTGGAACACTGTGTATAATGTTGTTTGTTATCTATAAATTTATTGTATAGTATAGCTAAACATGGTGAGAAATCTCACATTCTCCAGAGAATGAAGTTCAGTAATACAGTAGAATGTATTTAAATTGTGAAATACAGTAATACAAAATATCAAAACATATTAAACATAAAATGTAGGAATATGTATGATAGCCATTTGGAAAAACAGAATAAAAAGTCCAAGTTTTAGTGAACAAGAACCTAGACATTTTCAGACAATACAGCATTCTTCCTACAGTGTTGTGCTTTTTTTTTTTTTTGTTAGAACAGTTGAGGAAACAAGTATTTGTTACCTGAGCCAGTAGTTCTGGGGTGAACACTGGTTAGGCTCCACTGAGGTCAAGAAATATAGAATGTAGTCAGTTCCCAGAAGCTCAGCGTTTGTCTGCCTGGAATCAAAGCATCTCACTGACTCAAAGGTACCCATTCTGTGGTTCTTATGAAACTAGATAAAAAAATAAAAGGAGATATTAATATCCTTGCACATCATACTCTGAGGCGTGTGACTGTGTCATCTCTCATTATCTGGCATTTCTAAAACCTTTCACTGGTTTTTAAAAATAACTTTATTTGCAAGACATCATAAGTTTCTTTTTGTGTCTTAAAATTACATACTGAGACATGTCCATATTGTTGTATGTGTATGTGAATATGCAGTAATTATTTTAGATATGGAATGGTTGAGTAGAAGGGAATATAAATCTTACTGGATAAGATCAGGATTTTGAAATTCCCATTGCCACATCCTTTCCAGTACTTGCAATATTAAACATTTAAGGTTTCTTACTCGGGTGGATGTATAATGGTTCTGAACATTTGCATACCTCTCATTACTATTGAAATTGAACATAATTTTCAATTTGGACTATTTTTTCCACTTTCTTAAAATTTTTGCTGGTTTTCCTTGTATGATATGTATATAGATATATATAACATATATACCATACATAATGTATATACCATATATGTAAATTACATATATATATATATGTGTGTGTGTGTGTGTGTGTGGACTCAGGACCTTGTGCTTTCCAGGCAGCTGCTTCCGTCACTGAGCTACCTGTCCATCCTCCTATTGTATATGTTAAAGCTTTACTTTTGATTTGTTTTGAGATTCTAGATACTGTATCTGTTCTTTTTTATGCATTGCAAATAGCTTTCTCTGTGATTTGTATTGATTTATATTATTCATTTTCTTTCTAGTTCTTTAGATAAGCAGATATAAACTTATTAATCAATTCCTTCATAAATAATTTGTATTTTATTTGAGAAGTCTTTCCATATGCTCAAAGTCAGGTAGATATGTTTTTATATTTTAAAAATATTTATAATTTAGGGGCTGGGGAGATAGCTCTATGGCACAAGTACCTGCCTGGTAAGTGTAAGGTCACGAGTTTGAACCCCAGTCCCACCAAAAAAACCAATTATAATATAAAACATTTTATTAATTTTGATCTTTTAAAAAAATCTGTGAATGATTTTAGTAAATTATGTGAATAAAGGTCTGATTTTGTTGTAGCCCACATGGACATTCACTTTCCTTAGAAGCCTTTACTTAAACAGGTGCCATGGCTTTACTGACTTTGGGTCCCCATACTACCATGGCTAGATTCTGAGCTCTCTGTAACTGGGATAGTACCACACTCTTTTATTCAGTGGAGCTACAAAATAAGTCTGGCTACCTGTTAGAGTCTGTCTGTTTACTTTGTTTAAGGTATTTTGGATATTCTTAGATGCTTTGAATTTTTAAAGTATAGTTCAAAATCAGCTCAGCAGACTCTTTTGAAATGCAAGTTGACACTTGTGTCTGCAGTGGCACTAGATCCATGTGTTGTACTCAAGGAGACTTGACACTTCCAAAATACAGAGATTTCAACCCATGAACACAGGACTCTCTTTTTCTTTCTTAGGCCCTTTGGTATATTTTCAAAAATAGTTTTGTCTTACACATACTTTCATCAACTTATTCTTAGGTACTTCATATTTTTGATACTATAAATAGCATCACTTTTCATTTTATTTTAACTTATAGGGATATAGCTTTTTTATATCATGAAATATGTCAAATTCTCTTCACTAAGAAAACCCTATTTGTAGTTTCTTTTGGAATGACAATATGTATCAAGAATTACTTTTTTGTAAATAATGAAAATTCTATTTGTTTTGTTCTAATGCTTGTAAGTTTCATTTCTTGTTTGATTGTACTGGCCTCAACCTCAAATAGTTCATGAATTGCGGCTGTAGTAGTGGGGAATCTTGTTTCTAATTGAAAAATAATTTTGCCACTAGCTATACAAATAAAATACATTTTATAGAATGGTTGACAATTATGTGTTGCCCCTGGGCTAAAAGTAGGCTGTCACCATTTTTATTTTTTTTGTCTTTTTGAGACAGGGTCTTATTATGCAGTTCAGGTTGGCCTTGACCTCATTTTTGTAGCCCAGGCTGATCTCGAACTCACATCAATCCTCCTACCTAAGCCTCCCAAGTGCTGGGATTACAGGCATGTGACCATCTTTTGGTAAATGATGTTTAATCAGGACACAGTGTCACCCATATTTATATGAAAATATATATTATACTATGACCAGTTTCACCACACCATAGGACAGTTGTGTATCTTGGTAGAGATTGTATGGCCTCAAGGGTGAAGTCTTTATCTGGTGATTTTTACAAGAAAAAGTCTGCCAACCACTACTTTACCAGATTAGAATGTTTTCTTTTATTTTTGCCAAATATTTTTTTAACCATGAATAAATGTTGGATACTACCAAGATTTTTTTCTATGTCCTACATTGAGATAATATAACCAAAAGTAAACTACAAGTCTTTTTATTATTAAATTGAACTTATATTCCTGGAATAAGCTCTCCTTACTTAAAATGTACCATCTAATTTATATCATTGGATTTAGTTTGTTACCATTTTATTGAGAAATTTTCCATCTTTGTTTATAGTTAGGTTGATTTGTAATCTTTCTTCCCCTGACTATTCCTTTGGGCTTTGGTAATAAATGTATGCAAGCCTCTTTAGAAAAGCATAAATTGTATTTGGATAAATAGTCAATGAGCCTCAAGCTCAGTTGTGGGAAGATTTTTCATTGTTGATTCAGTTTCTTTCATTGTTGTAAGATTATTCATATTTCCTCTTCTTGACTCATAGTTATATTTTTCTGGGAATTTGTCCACTTGTCCTAAATTTATATTTGTTGTCATAAGCTCTTCATAATATTCTCTTAATCTCTTTAATGTCTGCAAGATGTTCCTTTTGTCACTTCTAATATGGATTGTGTCTGCCGTTTTTTCTACATTTCCAGTGGGTTATCAGTTTTATTAGTTTTTTCACAGGACAAACTTGAAATATTGGTTGTCATGGATATGTTTGTGCTTTCTACTTCATGCACAATTTTCTGCTTAAGTCTTGTTTCTTAATTTGAGAGCTATTTTTTGAAGTTAGCATTTAAGTTATTATATTTTAGCTTTTCTAAGTATGATTTTTACAGAACATATTTCTGTAAAATAAGCCAATGTCCTTATTTTTCACATTGTCTATTTTAATTCTCATTATATACTCTTTTCTGATTTTCAGTGTTTATGTAACCCATGGTGATTTTTTCTGTTTTTCCAATTCTGGTTTATAGATTTACTGTACCATGTGATTTTGGATGATTATTTTTTTTTTTTTTTGAGACTTGTTGATATTTGCTTTGTGAATCCATCTATGGTCAATGAGTGCTTCACGTG
The DNA here is from genome assembly GCA_004027025.1 of Myocastor coypus. Taxonomy (NCBI): domain Eukaryota; kingdom Metazoa; phylum Chordata; class Mammalia; order Rodentia; family Myocastoridae; genus Myocastor; species Myocastor coypus. Next base: position 6,327 of record PVJA010018186.1, on the reverse strand, counting down.
GACTTGGAAAGATTATATATTCTGCAGTAGGTGGGTGAAGTGTTTCATATTTCCATTAAGTCAAGTTTGTACATCACCTCGTTTGATTGTTTTAAATCATTATTCTTTTGCCTGATGGTTCTATAAATTACTTAGAGAAACATGCTAAAATTTCTTCCTACATTTGTGGATTTGTCTATGCTGGACTTTTTTGTTCTTTGAATTATCACTTTAAATATTTGAGGTCCTCTTTGAGGCCATATTATTATAGAAAATTTAGAAAAGTGAAAATGCTGTTCTCCTGGAAACCTTAAGGTAGAGGTTGAGAATTTGAGGAGGTGGTTATGAGCCTTTGTAATTGCTCAGAATGCATTTTCATGTCCTCTTGCCTTTCATTATCACCAGACCTGTACACTAAGACAAGCACTATTAAGGAAGGATGTTACCTCACTTCATAGGATTACCTAGGGACTGAGTCAAATTCATGAAACGAGCCTCTGGAATCACTTCCCAGTCTTCCATCCCTCTTGCTTTAATGCACCTCCTTTCACACTTCTTCTTGTCTCAGCTCAGCTGAGGCATTCCACTCACAGGTGTTTCTATTTAGCACCTGCCATACCAGGGCTGGTGAACCTCTGCACATCTGTCAGCTGTTCAGCGGGCCCTGATTCAGTTACTTCGTATTTCCTTAGCCTGTTTTACTAACTTTCAGAATATATCATACTGTCTGACATTGTGCTATCTATTGGCACATTTAGTTGCTGGATCATTTACTTTCCTACATACTACTAATCCCATGAGACACCAGAATCTTGAATGAATATTTCCAGTGTAATAGGTGACACACCTAATAGCTGCTGAGTATATTATGGCTGACTGAATGAGTTTTTTGTGGTACTGGGGATCAAGCTCAGGAACTTGTACTTGCCAGTCAGGTGAGTATGCTGCTGAGTTATATCCAGGGCCCCAATTCAATCTTTTCTTGAAACAAATATGTTGACTTATCAAAAGTTGTTGGATTGATCAAAAAATAAATGATTGTTATGATCTCCTAAGCTCAAGGAACTCTTCTCAGCATACATGAAAATAAAGCAAAGTTACTGACTTCAGAGGATTTACAATCCAATTGGCTATAGCAGATATAACCATATATACAGTGATAAAATCTTACATAGGCATGAGATGATGTTAACAAAGTCCTGTGATTATAGGACTGAACACTTATTAAATGTGAGGAGTTTAATGAAGTATCACTTCATTCTTAGTAATACTTAGAACAAAAGAAATCTAAGAAAGACTTTGAGCTGGGTCTAGTATTTGTTCTTCATAGTTTGCCTTTTCTGTTAAAGGAAAAGGTGGAAGAGATGTTGTAGGCATCAGCACAAGATATTAGAAGAATTTAATTGGTTCCCCTACTAGAGTAGGAGTGTCTTCAGGGCAGAAGATATGTCATATTCAATACTCATCTCTAGGTATTTTCTGAATAAGTTGACAGAAATAGATTAGAAAGGAGGTCTATCTCTTTACTCCTGCATTGATAGTTGGTGATTGGCAGTAGAATATCAATTAGTGGGCATCTTGCATGGATGTTGTATTATAGCATTCTAAGATAGTGTGTCTTTATTATGTCCTGTGTTTTCTCTGGGTGAGAGGTAGAGCCCATGAATTAGTGATCACATGTGAGAAATCACAGACAGCAAAAAGTGGCATAGTTTTCCTTTTAGTTTATTTTTTTTCTAGCTTAACTAGGGTATGTCTATACACTAGTTGTTAATGCACAGCGAATTTCTCAGATTGGTAGATTCCAGAAAAAATAAAAAGTTTTTTTACACCTTCTATACCTTAAGGTAAAACTCTTATCTACCGTTTCTTTAGTCTTCAGTAAATCTATAAGGATTCCATCATTCATTCCAGCAAACTCAGCAGTTTGAAATATTTTAGTTGGTTGACTCTAAATTATATATTGGCATGAAGATGAAGTTTTTTGAAAAACTCTTAAGTAGTGAAAATATTGAACTTCACCCCCTAAAATGACCTTTTCCATGTGGCCTAACTAAGTACATCTCTAGAATTGTGAGAACTCCTGGCCCCTTAGGGAAAAAAGATACAGATGCAGCTTCAATCCTGATATTCTCCATTCCTATTTATACAGTGAATATAATTTTCATGTGAAAGGTCTTCTTTTTTATTTGAACTTATATGTCAATGCCTTGGAATGTTTTATCTTTGTCTCAGACTGCCCTGTTGAAATTTAAACTTATTTTTCCAAATTCTTGTTCATTATCCCCATTTGGTTACTCACAAATGCTTCAAATATCTCAAAGCAAATTCACCAGCTAATCAGTAGACCTGTAGGCTACTGACCCACTGGTGTCCAATCAAAGCTCATGCTACAGGAACACTGGGAATCTTTTAAAAAAGAAACACAGTTCTTTCTTTTTAAAAATTATTTGTTTACGTTTTCATGTGTTTGGTACAAGGTCTCACTATTCAGCTGGGACTCACAGTGTTCCTCCTGTCTCAGCCTCCCCAGAACTGGGATTATAGGTATGCGTCAACCTGGTCCCAGTGGCTGGCTCAGTGCACCTAAGGGTGGCGCTGGCACCACATGTGGTGCTGGGGATCAAACCCAGGTCCCTGTGCTTGCCTAAGTAGACGCTTAGTCTACTGAGCTATCTCACCGGCCCTCAAATGAAACATTTCTTACTAACAAAATGCCACCAAATTTTTCCTTAAGGATTTCTTGAAAATTCTCCTAGATACTTCTAAAAAATTTCTTTTGTCCATCTTTACTCCCAGCTCTACTGCTTAGTGGCTCTATTACTTTGAGGAAAGTTACTTAACGTTTTTCTGTGTCAGCTTCCTCATCTATGAAGTGGGGTTAGTAATAGGTCTTGTAAGATGAATTAACACATGTTAATTGCTAGAGTAGAACAAATTACATGATACATTATAGGTATTCTTACTACTACTACTACTGCCAAAATTTAGCTTCTGATCAACCACTGTCTAGAGTTTTTCAAAGGCCTCCTCATAGATCTTTCTTTGTTTGTTGTGCTCAGACTTGACTTTAAAAATACTCACTCATGGATTGGGATTTTTGCTCACTCAACTTAAAATCCTTCAATGGGTTCGTAATAGTTGCTGAATCAGGAAGTAATCAGATAAATGGAAAGTATTATATGACATCTGTGCAGCCAGGTTCCAATAAACTGATTTTATGAATTATAGACAAATAATTGGCACAACTAGAATTTTATTCATATTCTTAATATAATTGATTATAACTCCATTTTATTAGTTACCTTTTCTGTGTTATGTTTTTATTATATAAAAGACAAGATCTAGATTTGTGCTTAATTGTATCCTGATCTTTTCTTAAATCGATTTTTTTCTTTTTTTTTGATACTTTTTCACTCAAATTTCAATTATTGTCTTAACTTTGTAAGCTTTGCTTTTGGTTGTACCAAACACCTTTTTTTGCGTTTTTACAAATTTTTGGATAAATGTGCTTTCACTCTTGATCTTTTTTCTTTCTTTCTTTCTTTTTTTTTTTTTTTTTTTTTTTTTTTTTTTTTTTTTTTTTTTTTTTTTTTTTTTTTTTTTTTTTTTTTTTTTTTTTTTTTTTTTTTTTTTTTTTTTTTTTTTTTGTGTGTGTGTGTGGGACTGGGGTTCAAACTCATGACCTTGCATTTGCCAGGCAGGCATTTGTGCCACGGAGCTATCTCCCCAGCCCCCTTGATCTTTTTTCTAATGTATAGGGAGACGAACAAGAAATATCATACAGTACCATTCTTGTCTTGTTTGAGCAAAGCGCATGGCTTGCTCTTAAGTTTTCACTATGTTCTACACCATTTTAGGTGTACTTTTTGAATTGGGTTCCACGGATTAGCCATATGGATATGCATATGCACAATCCCAGGAAGCTCGTGTCATGATTTGTAACTGACAGCCAATCCTGCTTGCTTGCTAACCTCTGAAAATGCCGCTGCCAGGAGGCAACTCCCACTTTTCCTTTCACTGTTTCCTCTTTCGCTTTTACATTTCCCAAACTTATGATATCCGCCAGGTAACAACTTCCTCTTACCTATCAGCTAAAATATTTCTTCCAGAGGTGAATGACTAATAGATGCTGTTAACCTGGCTTTGGGTATTTGCTTGTCAGTGGGAAGATTCTGGAAACTGAAAGGCTGGCCAAGGCTGTATGCTATGTGCTCTGTTGGTGGAATCTAATGTCCAGGTTCCAGGAGTTATGCTGGTACATGAAGCTCTTCTTGCAACACTTAAAATTATATGGAAGCTTGTGCACATTTCTCTCCATTATGAAGTCTTAAAGTTTGCAAATACTTTTTTTTTTTTTGGTGAAGAGTATATATATTTATGGTATACATAGAATATTTTAAAATATGTGCATATTATGGAATAGATGCATCAGAATACTGAAACATGCCTGTCCTCACTTATTTATGTTGAGAGTACTTAAAAATTTGTTCCCTTAGTACTTTTCAGGTTGATAGTATATGTTGTTAACTGTGGTCAGAGTGTTGTGCAATTGGTATTCCAAATGTGTTCTTATCTAACTAAAATTTTACATCTTCAGTTCCTACCCAATTTACTTTCCACCCTCTTTCCTGGTTACCTCCATTCTACTTTCTGCTTTAATAAATTCATTTCTTTCCCCATAGGGTTTATAAAAATGTGACATCATGTAGAGTTTGTCTTTCTGTAACTCACTTATTTCATTTGTTAAATAAAATTTATAGGAGGTGATGGGTTTGGACTGAGCTCTTACACTAGGCTCAGCTGACTAAATCAGAGTGAGGATGTCTTAGTTTTTACTCGTTGCTGGGACAAATACCTGACACTCAAAATGAAGGAAGGAAAGGTTTATTAGCTCACAGTTACTGGAGGTTTCAGTCCATATTTGGCTGACCCAAGGCTGAGCGGAGCAGGACAGACAGCATCTAGTTCTTGGCAGTGGAACAGCAACAGAATGGCGACAGCCGCAGCCAACCAAACAGGGCAGCAGAGAGCAACAGCTCTAGTCTGCCTCTCTGTCTCTCTTTATATTCCTATCAGGCTCTCTGCCTTACGTTATCTGCCCTAGACCACACACCCATAGTCCCAGCCCTACTCAGACCAATAATCCCATCAGTACTAAAACACATAATCCCAGTAATTCATGAGTCAAGTCTCAATCTATAGAAGTCCCTGCCCAATGACTACATGAGGCTTTGGGGGGACAACTAGACATAAACCGTAACAGATTACCCTGGCTGAAGTTCCACACCACCAAGAAAGCCCGAGTTGTTGGGCTGCCATGGAGCTCAGTGATAGATCACTTGTTTAGCAATGCGTAAGGGCCTGCATCCAACCCTTAGAGCCATATGCAAACAAACAAAAACAATGAAACAACAACAATTGAAGTAAGTTGTTTACCTGACTTTCTAAAAAGATGAGCAATAGACATGGGCACAACCCTGATGCCCAAATAGGCAGGCTTTCACTCACAGGATATGGAAACTCTTTTTCCTGTAACTTTTAGATGGAAAATAACTTTGAAATGAATAGTCTGATACTGGTTACCTGTTTCTGTTTTCTTATGCCTCTTTCTGTTGAAAGAACCAGGATCCTCTGCTTCATTCACTAGAACACTGGCTCTGTGGCACACATTGGGATGTTATCCAAGTTTATAAAAGCAATGGAAAGGTAATTGAAATTTTTTAAACACAAAAATTCAAAAAAAAAAAAACAAAAAAGAAACTACAGAGTTGGACAGAGGAAGAAAAAAGTTAACTAAAAACCTAGAAGTGTCTCCCAGCCCAGTTTAGTGCACTGAACCAAAGTATAACTGACTTGATTAATTTCTCTCCTCTGTCTTTACCACCCTGTTACTTTAGTGCAATCAGTCATCATTTCTCCTCTGTACCAGTGGAAGAATTTCCTAACTGATCTTCATCCCTCTATTCTCCTTCCCTTGCAACTTATTCTCCATAGCAGTGATCATAGTAATTTATTTAAAGCGTAAATAAGAGCGTGCCATTTCCTTCTTATCACCTTTCAGCATTCCCCATACTACATGGCATAAGACATAAACTCTTAACATCGTCTTCAAGGCTCTGCAGGCTGCAGGCCCTGCTTTTCTCTTCAGCTTCATATTCTTTTTTTGTCTTCTTTTTAACATTTTGTACAGTACCGCATACTTGACCAATAAAAATTGCACCTATTAACAGTGTACATGATGTCTTGATGAATGGATGCGTTGTGAAATGATTACCTAAAGCTGACTCATACACCCACTGACTCTCACATTTATTACTTTTTGTGGTAAGAAAATTAGTGTTTTAA
>PVJA010018185.1:0-40416 GCA_004027025.1 Myocastor coypus | reverse complement strand
AACTAATTGGATAATACACAGGCTTATAAATAAAAATAGGATTATAATAATCAGACATGAATATATTATAATTTATGTTGTCCAATAGTCCAAAGAAGTTCACATTGTGACAACATAAATTCTATTGGGCTCTTAGGAGACTAGAAGAAAGTTATTTATTTAACTTACTATTCAATGAACTGAATTGTTTCCTCTTTCCTAAGATAATAAAAACTTTAAAATTAAAACTTCAAATGTGAACAGCTGTGTAAAGCCTTGAATTACAGAAGTAAGAGTTGGTATGGGTGAATGGAGAGACAAGGGAACACTATCAATAATATTGAAATTAGATTATGAAATTTATGTGTAAGAAAGCAATTTTACATTATAGCACTTTTGCAGAAATTAAGTAGTCAATTAAGTGGTGAATATGCACAAGATCATTTGAAAGCACCATAGAATTTTCTAAAGGGCTGGAATCATTTGACTAATTAATAATCCTTATCAAAAATAATTAAATGAAATAAAGAACTGGATTGCCATAATTTAATGACATTGATTGCTTCCAGTTTGTTAGACATTAAGTAAACTCAAATTGGGTTCCAATGAGCTGGCATATAAAAAAATGAGGCCATGGCCTGGCAGGATGGCTCAGTGGTCTAAAGCGCCTGCTTAGGAAAGCTTGGGCGGCTTCAGGGACCTCGGTTCGATCCCCGGCACCACATGCTGCGCCAACCCTGCCCTCAGGGCAGGCTGAGCCGGCCATAAAAAGAAATAAATAAACAAAAAAAAAAAAAAAAATGAGGCCAGAATCACAAAAGCCATTATATAATAATAACTTATGTTGCTGTTGTTATTGTTACCACAGGTGATTGGTAAAGATGATTTTTCAAATAATGTTATACAGGATCTGACTATATGCTTAGATACAAATTTATAACATAGAATGAAAATCAGGATTAGTATACATGATCATGGCATGGAATAAGAATAGAAAAGAGAAAAGCTATGAGATAAACTCAGATTTTTTTAAAAAAATAGGTATCAGAAGTCACTATTTAAAAATATTCTACCATGGTAGAAAGAGAACATGAATAGTTCTTAACCATATAACCACAAATTCATAGGTTCGTAGTGTTTGCATGTAATTTACTTCTTCTTTTTTTTTTTTTTTTTTAGAATTTTTTTTATTTTACTTATTTATTTTTTTCTTGTTTCAGAACCTTTATTTGTTTATTCACTCATTTTTATGGCCGGTTCAGCCCGCCCTGAGGGCAGGGCTGGCGCAGCCTGTGGTGTCGGGGATCAAACTGCGGTCCCTGAAGCCACCCAAGCCTTCCCAAGCAGGCGCTTTAGACCACTGAGCCATCCCGCCGGGTCCCCGTAATGTACTTCTTTAAAAAAAAAAAAAAAAAAAAAAAAGTGTTTAGGAAAGCTGGGAGAAGTGCACAGGTCTTTAGTGTCAGCTGCTTGGGGTCTGAAGTAGGAGGATCACTTAAATTCAGAGTGGGGCCAGCCTGTGCAACATAGAGATGCCCTCTTGCTTAAAATAAATTTATTTTAAAAAGAAAAATGTATAAGATGTTAAGCTTAGCAATATATTATTGAATAACTTACATTTTCTGATGTTTTTGGGTGTCCATTTTTTCCAAAAGTTATTCCTTGATAGCAGTGAAATATTATTTCTATCACTTGTAAAACATTAATGAAAGTATTTAAATGTATGTAACACAAACATAAAACAATTTTACTAATACTAGGAAAATTAGGCAGCATCCTAGTTGTGTCAGTTAAGAGTGAATGCTGGAATTTGAATGATGGGAGAAAGGAGTATGAAGTTATTATTTGTTGTCAGCTTTGCTGTACAGAGTTAGCAAATGTATTGCATATTTCATAACTGAAGTCTCTTCTGTTCCTATTGTACATTGGCAATTTGCGTCTGTCTTGCAGACATTGCTTGGCTATTGTTCTTCCATGTGTCTTCTCTTTCTAAGGCTCAGGCTAAAGGTACGCAGGGCAAAAGCACAAAAAGCTAACCACATTCTGACGTTTTCTGGTGGACCATGACCACATTTTTCCTGCTTTTAATGCATGGCCAGAGCAAGTCACATGATGAAGTGCAAAGACAATGGGGACTGGAAAATAGAATACTCTTACCCTGGGGAAGGAGCCAAATACCACTGTAAGTCACATGGCAGATGTTTAGTCTTGCAGGAAAGGGCTGAGTGAACAGCTGGGGACAATAATATAACTTATACCAACATCTTGAAGAAAAAGGAGTCATATTTATGTAATGGATGCAAAAGCCCTACAAATGTTTAAAACATGAAAATCCCCATGTAAATAGGAAATATATGAAAACATGGGGGAATTGAGGCAGAAATAATAGGAAGTATAAATATAAAGCTTTAATAGGAAGTGTGGTCAAATTGTGAATGGGAATAAACATTCTTCTGGGTTGGTGGCTTCTGAAGTTTTTCTTTGCCATTTCTCTATATTCAATCTGGGTATCAGTGAATACTATAAGGAGACCTGACTCCAGCAACAATGGACAAAATCCAAGGATTGTGGCAGAAAGGGAGAAAGATGCAGAGGTTCTTGAGGCAATAGCTTTCTCTTTAGTCTCATAAGAAAGTATTGATATTATGTTCAGTTATGTAATCTATTCTTTTTAATTTTTCTTATTTTTTTATACAGTAAAAATTAGAATTAAAACAGAAAAATTTACAATGAATAGGGAATTTCAATTAACAAAGTAATATGAATTTCACAGTATTTGTTGTAATACATAGTATTGCCTTCCAATCAGTTATTTATATTACCAAGTATTTGCATGTAAAATTTGAAGAGAGAAAAAAAATGAAAGAAATGTGTAAAAACTTTAGAAGAGAAAAAGCATAATTGAAAAAGGGAGACCAAACAAATTAAAACATTAACTGATTCTTTCCATAGACAAGCAGATATGCACAGTACAGTTGTCCAAATCATCCTTCCTACATATCTAGATAAATCTTTCCCCCACTCCCTGTTCTGTCCTTCTCCTCAACTCAGTAACTCTTTCCTTTACAATGAGTTCATTCTCTTTCCCCAGTATGGACCCTTCAGATTCCATTTTTCTCTTTCAGGTTCTCATATTGAAGGGACAATATGATGTTTGCACATGTGGGTCTGACTTATTTCACTTAAGAATATATTCTCTACTTGCATAAATTTACCAACAAAAGACTCAAACTTCTCCTGTTTTATAGGTGAATAATACTACATTGTGTAAAAATACTGTATTTTCTTTATCCATTCCTCAGTTGATGGGCATCTGGGTTGTTTCCAGGATTTAGCTATGACAAATTGCACTGCTATAAACATAGGTGAACATCTCTCACTGTTGTATGAGGTTTTCAATTCTTCTGGAAAAATAACTAAGAGAGGAATAGCTGGCTTTAATGGAATCTCGAAATCATAGCTCTTTAAGGAATCTCCACACTGATTTCCATAGTGACTGTACCAGTCTGTATGCCCGACAACAGTGGAAAAGTGTTCCCTTTCCTTTACAGCTGCTCCAGAATTTGTCATTGGCTGACATCTTGATGATAGCCATTCTTTGCGGAGTGACATGGAGTCTCAGTGTTTTGATTTTCATTTCTTGAATGACTAATGATGTTGAACATTTTTTTTCATATATATATTTTTTGCCACTTGTATTTCTTCCTCTGGGAAGTGTATATTAAGCTCAGATGCTCATTTTTTTGATGGGTCTTTGAATTTGGAGGGGCCTGATTTTTTTTTTTTTACTCTTTATATATTCTAGCTACAAGGCTTTTTAAATGGATACTCAGCTATAATTTTTTTCCCCAGATTATGGGTTTTCTTTTCACTGTGTTAGAGATTTGCTTTGAAGTGCAGAAACTTTTCAAAAAGATGAGATCACAGTTGATGATTCTTTGAAATATTTCCCATGTAGTTTGGTTTTTGTACATGAACTCTGTACCTATTCCTAAGTCTTTAAGATTTTTACCTACAGTTTCCTCCTCAAGATTTAGTGTTTCTGTTTTAGTATTTAAATCTTTGATCCATTTTAACTGTAGAATTCTGCATGGTAATACAGATGGGTTTACTTTTAGCCTTTGGCATGTGGAAAGCCAGTCTTTCCAGCACCATTTATTAAAGATTCTTTTTCCCCCCTTTGAACATGTTTGGCTCTTTTGTCAAAGATAAGGTGCCTGAGTGTATTTGGAGTTATGTGTGCATCTTCTAATCTGTTCTACTGATCCTCAGGTTGTCTCTATGCCATTACCATGATGACTTCAGTAGCTTTATAGTATAATTTCAGGCCAGGTATTGTAGTGCCTCATGCCTTTCTTTGTTTCCCAGGATTGCTTTCGATATTTGGGTCTCTTCTGGAGCCAACTTCATACTAAATTAGAAAAAACTGAAGGCCATCACTTTAGAATCAGGAACAAGACAAGGATATCCACTGTCATCACTCCTATTCAATATACTTCTGGACACTTAGCTAGAGTAATTAGATGAGAGAGAGAGAGAGAGAGAGAGAGAGAGAGAGAGAGAGAGAGAGAGAGAGAAGGATTGGAAAAGAAGTGAAATCATTATTTTTCAGATGACATGATATTTTACGTAGAGGACCCCACAAACACCACCAAAGGTCTTATAGATTTAATCATCAAATTCAACAACATAGCGGTATAGAAAATCAACACCCAGAAAATCTAGCAGTTTCATACACAAATAATGAACACACAGAGAAAATTAGGCAAGCCATGCCTTTCACGATAACATCAAAAAAAAAAAAAAAAAGAGAGAGAAATGCTTAGGAATAAATCTCACAAAGGGTATAAAAAATTCATACATTGAAAATTACAGTACTACTCTGACAAAAGAGATTGAAGAGGATTTGAGAAAATAGTCCATGCTCCTGGATAGGAAAAAACATTGTGAAAATGGCCATACTCCCAAAATTGTTATACAGATTCAATGAAATGCTTATTAAAACACCATTAGTATACTTCAGAGAGTGATACAATCTATTCTACAAAGTGTTCATATTTACCTAATCTATAAGCTTAAAGTAATCCATAATTTCTACTTAGGATATAGCTGGAAAAAAAACTGTTTACTCAGTAATGATTTTATCATATAATATGCCAAATATTATTCTAGGCACTGGAGAGACAGCAAATGTCCTAGTCTTGGGGATTTCATTCTCAAGAAGAGGGGGCAGGAGGCAGAAATAGATGATGTGATCATATATTTATGAAATATACCAGATGATGTTAAAACTAGAGCCTGAAAAAAACCCTAAATTTTCATTCAGGAACTATTGCAATAGGGAAAGGGACCCAGGGTCAGCTCCAACTATAGTGAGAACAAATGAGGCTTTATAGCTAAGGAGCAGTTTTCAAGGGTTGGGCTGGAGCGTGGTGAATGGAAAACCACTATCTTGGTCACTTTTCTCTCATTGCTGGTATGAAATACCCGACACTCAACTTAAGGGAGGAAATGTTAGTTAGCTCACAGTTAGTGGAGGTTTCAGTCCATAGTTGGCTGGCTCTGAGGCAGGGTGGTACACGGCAGAGAGCAGCAGTTCATGGTGGCAGAAAACAGCAAAGAGCAACAGCAAAAGGGAGGAGTAATGGCAACAAAGAGCATCTGTCTCCCTTATGTTGCATTCAGGCTAACTGCCGCAGATAGGATGTAGCACTCACACCCATAATTCCTGCCTTGAATTATGAATTAATCACAACCTCTAGAAGTCCATCCAATGACTACATGAGGCTTTGGGAGGAAGACTAGACACAATCCATAACAATCACTAAGAAGAGAGAGACATGGGGATAGGGGGAGTTCTTGCTAAGCCAGCTAAACAGGATTCTTGCTGGAGGCAGGCTAGGACTATAAGTTGTCACCCAGGAGGTGGTGAGATATAAGACACTACTCTTTTTTGCAGTACTGGGGATTGAACTCAGGATCCTGTGTGTCTTAATTACTCTTCTCTCATTGCTGGGACAAATACCTGGCACTCAATATAAGAAAAGGAAAGGTTTATTTAACTCATAGTTAATGAAGGTTTCAGTCCATATTCAGCTGGCTCCAAGGCAGAGTGGCACATAGCAGAGGGCAACCTTTCATGGTGGCAGGTAAGAGTGAGAGAGATAAAGGGTGAGGTAGCAGCAGCTCAAGCAACTAACTATTCTTCCTTCCTTACACTGAAATGCAAATCACCTGCCCCAGGGCAGGTGCAGCACCCATTTCAACAATAATCAATTACAAATTCCAGAAGCCGCCCCATGACAGCATGAGGCTTTGGAGGGACATCCATACACACACCATTGCCCTGTGCTTGCCAGGCAGGCCTTTATCCTACTGAGCTATCTCCCCAGCCCCCAAGTGGTAAAATATGAGGAATTGACCAGACACTGAGGACAATCAGATATTGAGGGAGGGATTTTCTCTGAACAGACTTAACAGAGTTCTTGTTATAATTGGGTTCTGCAAGGATGAACGTGGTCAAACAGTGAACATGACAAAAATTTGGTTAAAGAGAGAATTTTGTTAATAATAGAAGGTCCTTTGGAGAAAATTGTGACAAGGAGATGAGACAGAGGTGGTTTGGATGGAGGACCTCATCATGGAACTAACATCGGTGGGGACCCTTAGAAAATGGTAATTGAAGCAGGTAATTATGTGGGGAAGAATGGGACTGTCTTCCCAATGGTAAATGTCAAATATCTTGTTAGGTCCAGTTAAGGACCAGCAAGGGGTGGAGTGTCCCTTGATTATGAAATAAGCATAAGGGAGGTGCTATATGTCAGAGATGTAGCCAGGACCTCAAATCTTCAGGACTTTTAGGTCTAAATAAGGAATTTGGATTGTGCTGGGAAGTATTGCAGAATTTCCTATTTTAAAGAACAGTCCTATGGCCAAAATAAAGTTATTGTCTTTCTGAGTTCCCTGATCTCATTGATGTGTATTACTGTGGCTGATTTGGAGTAAAAAGTAAGATGTCAGAATACATTTCACGCTACACTTTTTTCTGGCAGTGATGGAACCCAAGATCTCATGCATGTCAGGGGAATGCTCTATCACTGGACTAAACCTCTACCCACATATTGCAGTTTTAAAGTCTACTTTTATTTTGCACTTCAACAGTTTTATTAAGATTTTGTACACATAGAGGACAGTGAGAGGTGCCTACTTAGGCAAGCTTAGACAAGCACAGGGACCACAGTTGGCTCCCTGGCACTATATGCTGCACCAGCTCCACCACAGGGTGGGCTTATCTGGTCAGAGTCTGGGCATGGTGAGATTCCAGTGCTGGAGACGCTGAAAACAGAAGGATCACTATGACTGAGCTGCATGCTGAGATGCTGTAACAAACAAACACATTAAAAATTATATATGTATATGTATATAGCATCCATGAATGCCTACAATATCTGCACAAAAATATATATACAATGGGTAGATTTGACTATTATAGCCTTAGAAATCTAGGGCTATTTTTTGTAAATAGTGTAAAAAGACTCTTCCATTGTTCCTTGTCACTAAATAAGAAGCAGCCTTTTATGTTGTGTTCTTATCAGGATAAGAGGAAGATTGAAGTGGTTGCAGCCTGCACAGAATTTATACTACAAATTCTAAGCTTATTCCAACTGTTGAAAATGTATTCATTTTCAGACTCCAGACTCTGATTTCCAGAGTACAAGAAGCTTGATAGAAAAAGCACTTGAGTATAATCAGCTCTCTTTCTGTGTGCTTAGTTTAAAATGTTTAGGCTGTCTTATGTACGATAAATCAGAAGCACTCGATCAATATTCTTAGCAACACCTAAATGGTCACCTTAGCAAATGTGCAACTGCCTGAGAAATTTAGGCTTAAACAATCAAATTGAAAATCAAAGGGGCTGTTTAATAATTGTACTTTCACTTTCTTAAGATCTTTGCCAAAATAACAGGTGGCAGCATCATTGGAGAGCTGCAAGAAGAAAACAGATCTTGGCAGATGGGCAGCAACTGGAGGTGAACGCAACAGGACTCGGTGCACAGAAATCAACAAGCATTTTTCTTCTCAGGGAAGTTGCCAGTGCTACAGTGCCTTTTGATGCAGTTTGCTGTGGTTGTAACAGAATGTGAAGAGAATATTTCTTACCAGATGAAGAAAAAAGAAAAATCACTGCTCGAGTATTTGAAACACTAGTAATATTGGCTTGTTACCACTTCACCACATAAAACAATTTCTATGTGAATATAGGGTCACTAAATTTAAACACTTGAGAAAAATATGAAGCTTTGTAAAATAGAAATTAAAACTTTTAGGGCTGGGAAGGTAGAGCTCAGTGGCATACGTGCCTGCCTGGCAAGCACAGGTCCTGAGTTCAATACCAGGTACCTAAAATAAAAAATAAAACTAATAAAAACTTTAATTTGGGCCTGAGGAGATAGCTCTATGGCACAAGTGCTTGCCTGGCAAGTGCAGCATTGTGAGTTTGAACCTTGGTTCCACAAAAAAAGAAAGAAATTAAAACTTTTTTCATATGATCATAGATACTTCTATATCAATGGCACTGAATACATATGCTATAATATGTATGTATGCATATATATGTGTGTGTGTATACATACATAAGTGCATGTATATACTAGAATTAGCACATGTTGACAGTGGCATTCCAAATTACTGAACATGTTAAATAAATTAAAGAATACCAAACAAAATATTTTTAAAACCAGATTTCTTATGTAACACACAGTTTAGAAAGATAATTGTCTGCAACTGTGAAATTAGCTTTGCTTTATTTTTCAAAAGCCAAACTTCTTATGGTATTCATTGTACTTCTTAGAATGCAATTAACAGTATTAAATGATAACAGTATCAGAATATCCTATTGTAAACTTTATTTGGATTTCTTTTATGTGTACACTGTTAAGCATGTTGTGGGTTTTTTTTTTTTCACTGCTAGGGATTGAACTCAGGGCCTCACACATGCTAAGGAAATATTCTACTATTGAGCTAAATCTCAAGACCTTGGGCTGTGATTAAAAATGGATATGTTTAATATGCTAAGGAAAGAGCCCATGTTTCTACTTCAATAAAAGCTGCAACATCACCTTCATGAAAATAGAAACTGTTCTACTCATCACTGTACTCTTAGAGCCTAGAAAAGTACCCTTCACAGTAGGCACTCTATACCTGCTTGTGGAATGGATAAAAATTATCAAGAAGATAGTTTCAACAGGACATGTAAAGTCTCAAAGAAAGCACATAAAAGCAGTTTGTTTAAAATCTGAAGGAAATATATCTAGCAGTATTGGAATTATGTTCACAATCCTGTTTCTAATTTGCCTGAAAAAACAGCTCATAAATCTAAATTCAAGGCCAGCACTCTTGCCAATAAATACTCTATGTTTAAGAGTCCTTGAAGTAGGATACCTGACTTCCTCATTTCTGTGTTGTCAGCAAGCAAAAGGTCTGGACAAGTACTTGTTGAGTAAAAGAAAATTTCCTTTGGTTTTCTTTTGTATCAAGCTAAGTGAATTAAATAATTGAATTTTAATACTTAAGAAAATGGAACCTTTGCCATTTAAGGTTATATTATATTAAATATTTGCTTAAACTGACTTAAACTGAAGAGATATCTAGTTGCCAAAGAGCAAAAGGTAAGATCAATGAGCTAAGCTCTAGCAAAGATCTGGAAACTGACCCTTCCAATAATAATTCTTGGTAAAGGAGAAAGATTAGAACTAGGACTATTTTGCTCTTAAAGAAAATAAAGGGCAGAGGGTTGTTATATGTACTATTCTTATTGTTAGCATTTTATAAAATAAGTTTCTACTTTATTGATTAGCATTATAAAAATGTAAATGAGTCTATGAATAAATCCACAAAATCAGCTAACCATGAGCACATTTCCATGACATAAAATAAATGTTTATGACTTTACAGAGGTATATTTTATGCTACATTTGGAAATGTGTAACATCCTGCAACTTGATTAACATTGCATGATTTCCCTTACCTAGTTGACATCTTTCTTTTTTTTTTTTTTTTTTTCAGAACCAGGGATTGAACTCAGTTCCTTGTGTTTGCCAAGCAAGCAATTATTCTACTGAGCTATCTCCCTAGCTTAGTTAACATCTTAAATAATTATTTTTGGTGGTAGTGGGGATTCAACCTAGAGCCTTTCCACTGAAGTACATTCCAAGGTTTCCCTTTTTAAATGTTACCATGCATAGTCTGGGTGCACAGCTGAATCACCTGGAAAATCTAAGAAAAAATACTTTCATTCCTACCTTACTTCAAATCATTTAAGTTAGCAGATATAGGGATAGATTTTGGATTTCTGTATTTTCGCCTTTTTGCTTATGTATGTGTATGATAAATAATAAATATACTAATCATGAGGAATTCATACATATGTATGTCATATTTAGATTTTTTCTGCTTTCCCTGTCCAATTATTCGGCAAAATACCTGACCACATACACTGGTTTTCTCACTGCCTAGACGCGATACTGGGTATCTAATTCTCAAGTTACTCTTCTCTCATTTGGGTGTTGGAAAAATACCCAACATCCAAATTAGGGAAGGAAATGTTTATTTAACTTACAGTTAGTGGAGGTGTGAGTACAGACTTGGCTGTGTCCAAGGCAGAGTGATACAAGGCAGAGGTCAGCTGTTTATGGCAGTTGAAAACAGCAAAGAGCAAAGGGAGGGGCAGCAGCTGAGGTATCTAGTTAGCCTCTCTCTCCTTCTTGCATTGTAATACAGATTATCCACTTGGAACAAGTGTAGCACTCACACCCACAATTCTAGCATTGTATCATGAATTAACCACAAACTCTAGAAGCCACCCCATGACTATGTGAGGTTTCGGGGGGACAACTAAACATAAACCATACCATTCCACCCATACTCCCCAAAGATTTATGTACATCCCTTTATGCAAAAGACATTTTAGTTCATCTTTAAGAGTTGCCAACGTCCTAACAGTTTCTTTTCTTTCCTTCTTTTGCGGGACTGGGGTTCAAACTCATGACCTTGCACTTGCCAGGCAGGCACTTGTTTAACAGTTTCAACATGGCTGAAAAGTCCAAGGCCCAAGTCTCCAAGATCTACAGCAAACTCTTAGCTGTGAGTCCTCATACAATGAAAATTAAACATTTCAAACATTAAAGGACACAAGAAAAACATTAGGATTCAAAAATGTACAAACAGGGGAACACAAAGCATTGGGAACAAAACAAGTCCAAAATCCAGAAGGACAAACATTAGGTCCTGTAATTCCATGTGGAACACTCAAAGCAATCTTTAGCATATTGTGATCTCCGTGTGGCTCCACTTCTATGGTTTCTGTCTGAGGTTGGCTTTGCTCCCTTCTTGTAGCTTTTCCCAGATGATTCATTTTCCTAGCTTTTCCAAACTTCTGGCATTTCCACTATACATTAGTCTTCTCACTCACAGTTTTACACACTGCCCTCTCAGGGGCACCCTACCTGGCCTCCCAGCCCTTCTTCTGAAATCTAGGTGGAAGCCTTCTATACTTCAGAACGCTTGCATTCTGAGATGCCTAAAACCAACACCATGTGTTTGATGCTGGACCATCAGCTCGAGCAGTGTACAGGCCTTCTTTTCTCTTGCCTGTTGGGGTCAAGTGTCTGAATTGCTCAACACTCTGAACCTGATTCTGAGGAACAAATTCTCTATGCTACCACCGTTCTGGAACCAGGTGTGGCTGCCACCATTCTGCAACATGGCCTTCTGTGCCCTTCTCTCCAAGGCATAGTCCTTCTCCTTTGCAATTCTGAGGCTGAAAAAGGATGGAGAGCTGCTGCCTCCGGTGATGCCCTCAGGCCATCCTTATTCTCCTGTTCTTTTCCAGCAGTGGAGATCTCAGCTCTATTTTTGCAGTCCATAGATTTATTGACACTTCTTTTCTGGCCAAACTCACATTTTAAATCATCCTGCTAGGATTTTGTTGTTGATTCTCAATATAAATCTAACTAAAAGCCTCCAACAACAACCAGGCCTCAATATTCGACTGCCATGAAATTTCTTTTGCCAGGTTAATCAACCTGCTCTATTTAACGTCAGTCTTAGGCAAACACTGTGCACATGAACAAAATTCAGAAATCTTTCTGCCACACCATAACACACATCATCTGGAGCCCAACAACTAATACAGTCCTTCCCAGAAGAAACTTCTCAGGCTGGTCTCTATAGGCAGAATTTCTATCAACGTTCTGGTCCTCTGATCTCTGGCCAGAAATCTCCCATACACAACAGCTGAAGGAGTTCTAGTGTTTCTTTGTAGGTGACATTTCCAAACCTTTCCTGTCACTTCCCATAAGCCATTCCCAAAGTCTCTTAATCCACATGGTCAGGCTTAATAGCAGCAACAACCCCACTTCCGTGGTACCAAATTCTGTCTCAGTTTACTTTTTTCTCATTGCTGGCACAAAATACCTGACACCCAAAATTAAAAAGGAAAGGCTTATTTAGCTCACAGCTAGTGGATGTTTCAGTGCATACCCAGCTGGTTCTAAGGCAGAGCAGCACATGGCAGAGAACAGGAGCTCATGGTGGTGGGAAACATGAAGAGTAAAGGGAGGGCCAGCAGCTGAGGCAGCTAGCTAGCTTCTTTTCCCTCCTTACATTGAAATGCAGATTACCCAGCCCAGGGCAGGAATAGCACTCACACCCATAATCCTAGCACTGGCTCATGAACTAATCACAAACTCTAAAAGCCATTCCATGACTGCATGAGGCTTCTGTGGGACAACTACACACAAACCATAACAACCTACAACATAACAGGAAGGTTTAATTTGGCTTTCAACTTCAGAGGATTTAGCCCATGATCAGCCAGTTCCAAGGCCAAAAACCATCATGGCAGAAGGGCTTGGAGAAGCAAAGATGCTGGTTTGTGGTAGTGAGGAAGCACAGCAAGGGAATAGAGATACAGATCAAGGGTGGGAACATATGTACACTCTAAGGACATGCCTCCTTGGCCCACCAAGACATACTTAGAAATGTGCTCCTTCAGAGAATCCAAAAGTCAATCAAATGAACATTCCACGTTAACTGCCACATGCCATCTCTTCTCAACTTGCTATGAAAAGATATCTCTTTAAAAAACTCCTTAACATAATACAGTTGGAAATGCAACAACCTCATTCCCAAACTGAATAGTTCTAGCATTTCTCAATAGTCTATGTCCAAAGCTCGGTATGGTGGCACATACCTGTAATCCCAGCATTTAGGAGGCTGAAGCAAGAGGATCATTGTGATTTTCAGGCCAGCCTGGGTTACAAAGTGAGTTCCAGGCCAGCCTGAACTGCATAGTGAAACCCCATATCAAAAAGATCAAGAACAAAGCAAAAGCTCCAAAAATTCTAAATCCAAGTCTCTTCAGAGACTCAAGCAAACTGTTAGCTTTTTAAAAATTTTAATTAATTAATTAATTAATTAATTATTATTGTACAGTACTGGAGATTGAACTCAAGATCCTGTGCTTGCCAGGCAAGCACTTATTCTACTTAGCTACCTCCCCAGTCCTCCCTCTATTGAACTATCTCCCCAGTGCCCCCACCCCCTTTTTTTTTTACAGAACTGTGGGTCAAACTCTGGATCTTGCACTTGCTAGGTAGACAGTTGTGCCCCTGAACTATCTATAGCATTGAACCCTTGTAAAACTCAAAACTAATTATGCAAGGTATATTTGCACGGGGCAAACATTCCCATTCCAAAACAGAGATGGACAAGAATGAGGCCAAGGCAAAACTGAAGCTCATTAAGTCCTACATGTCTGTCTCTAGAGTTCAGGCTTGTGGCTCTGAGGTATGAATCTCAGAGCTCGGATAGCACCGCTTCTATGACCTTGCTAGTTGTTGCCACGCAACCTCTTTATTGGGCCAATTCTACTTATGGTCTTAGTTTTGCTTGGCAGACATACCATGTCCCTGGTATCCTCAACTTTCTGGAGTCTCCACTGCACTTTGAGCTTTCTTTCTTCAGCTTCATGTACTACGCTTTTAGGGGTTCCTTTCCTGATCTTCCAGGATAGACACTTTCTTACTCTTAACACTTAACACTTGCACTTCCTGACCTATTAAAATCAACCTTAATGGCAGGTATGGTGGTGCATGCCTGTAATCCCAGCACTCAGGAGTTGAGGCAGGAGGATCAGTGTGGGACCAGCTTGGGCTACAAAATGAGCTGAACTGCACAGTGAAGCCCTATTTCAAGAAGACACACAAAAGAAGAAAAATCATTAAATGGATGATACCAAGGGCTGCCACCAGAGTGGACAGTAGATGGGACTTCTTGGATCATACCAGCAACCCCATCTGAATGCCTGGATGGCTGTATATAGTGAAATGAATCCTTGAAAACCAATTCCTCAGGTGGCTCTTGTTGAGCAGAGACCCATAGATTCTTTTCTCAAATGTTAATTGGATACTTTTGTACTTTTGAGCATGCAATTGGATGAGATCTTGCTGATTCCGGGGATGCCCTCAAGTCATCTTGCCCCTTGTCCCAGAACAAATGGTTTCATTTTAATGGTGCTAATCTCTTTAGCAAGTGCACTTCTTTTGGCCCCAACATTGCACATGGTTCCTTTGGGGCCAAAATTAAGCTTTTCAAAAATTCCCTGTTCTGATTTTTGCATCCAAACCTTACCTTTTGATAGATTACATTTCTAGAGTCACTTCCAGGGAAACCCAGTGGACTAATTACGGTACACATAGCAGTAGTAATCTTTATCCTGATAATTATTCACTTCCAAGATTTCAAAATTCTAAAAAGAATTGCTTGGTAAAAGAAAATTTATAATCAGTTTTCTAATGTAGGAACCGCAGGTTCATTTCTTATATCTGTAAAAGGTATTTTGATTCAAGTGTCTGCATTATGATTCCTTAGTTGAGAAAACTCACAAATTGTTTCTCTTCGCTAAGGTTGTTGGCAGTTTGTTATATGTAAAGACATATTTGATCAGATGCTTCAGCAATATTGGGGTTTTCCCATCCTATCCCTCACACCACAGTAGGAAGGAAATAAGGCAGAAACACGCCCTCCTCCATTCCCCTATCTACCATGACGCCTAACTGGATTTATCTCAGTGACATTTACTGTCTTCATAACCACTGGTATTGTATACTTGTCACTTTGTAAATCGCCACAAGCAGGCCAGAACTATGCAGGAAGAAATCAAGCAAGAGCTGGAGGGTGAAGGGCAGTGGCCGGGTGGGGTGTTTCAAAAGCTTAGTTTCTCATTAGTAAAATGAGTAGATGGCACCAAGCAATCTCTAGACCTCGGTGCAATTCCGACATTGAGATTCTCTGAGATTAGGAACTAGAGAAACAGACTAGAGAGTTTCAGGATGTAGGGTTTTGGGTTTCATTGGCAGAGAGAATGGGAGAAACTGTTTCTATGTTTCTAGAGTCAGAAGGGTAATAAGGCAGGAATGAGTGAAGGAGAATAGTGGGACCGAGACGCCACAGACATCCATCCATTCTGCCCCCACTCCTTGTACAGAACAGCTGTTGCTAGGCAACCAAGCCTCCCGGCAGCGTGGAGGACCCTAAGCGAGGTGTTTAAGTCATTACCTTTTTAAAATCTTAGTGACTGCGTCTTTTCGAAATTAATGAGATTTATATTCTTTAAAAGTACTCTTTTTTTTTTTTTTTTTCAGCCACGTTTGGGAAAACTGAGTTCTGCTCGCGGTAGTTTTTCCTTTTCCTTGCTCTCAGGCGCACTGCGGGCAGCCCTCGGGCGAGGCCCAGCCCCCGCGCGTTGCCGGGGAGAGCCTGACGCCTTCCCTCCCATCCCCGCCCTCTACCCTCCCCGGCCGGACCGGATTCCTCCGCTGGACCGCCTGGGCCACGATGGGCTCGGAGATGGAGCCGCTGCTCTTGGCCTGGAGCTATTTTAGGCGCAGAAAGTTCCAGCTCTGCGCTGATCTTTGCACGCAGATGCTGGAAAAATCCCCTTACGATCAGGTACCGCCTGGCCCCTGTCAGCCTTTGGGTCTTGGCGCTGAGGCCCAGGGCTTTGGGGATGGATCCCCGGCTCCTGGGAGGGGAGCCCAGGAAGGAAGGCCCAAGGCCACGCTGACTACACACGCGCGCGTGGAGCGCCGTAGCTGCGCGTCCCTGCCCTCCGCGTTCAGTCCCTAAACTCGCTCCACCAACTTCAGCATCCTTTTTCTTATTGTGTCCTGGAGTTAGGCCCTGAATTTTAGCTTGCTGAGGAAGTTTAACAATTCATTTGTACTTTAATCGGGACGGGGCGCAAGGTCTTTTCGTACATTTCCTTTTAAAAATTACACATAAACCAAGGCCCGTGACTCTCCATTCTCTTTTACATAGCTGCTGACTTTTCCTTTGGATCAAACGTGTGATCTTTCCATCTCATGACTTCCAAGGATGTAGGAGAGCTTTTCATTCTTTCTAGGCCATAAGTTCAGTCTGAGACAAATATGTAAGACGATAGTGAAAATGTCCGAGAGGAAAGGATACATGTGCTATTTAATCACTTACCTGGGCCAGGGAAGCTGATTGTTGGGGGAGAGATGGGGCAGAAAGTTTCCCCAAAAGATGGAATGATGGCATTATTTAATCGAACTGAAAACACTTTTTTTTTTTTTTTTTGCCAGCCCAGGGAGGGTTCAAACCCACGACCTTGCAGTTGCCAGGCCGGCACTTGTGCCATGGAGCTATCTCCCCAGCTCCTATATTGGGAATCTTTTTTTTTTTTAGAACTTTTTTTTTTTTTAATCTTATTATTTTCTTGTCAGAACTTTTGTTTATTTATTTTTATGGCCTGCTCAGCCTGCCCTGAGAACAGGACTAGCACAGTATGTGACGCCGGGGATTGAACTGCGGTCCCCGCAGCCGCCCAAGCTTTCCCAAGCAGGCGCGATGGCATTATTTAAGAGGGAATTTACATACATGCATAATCCATGCTGGATTATAGTGCATGTGAAAGTGTACATGTTTTGTATGTCCTTCTGGTTTTCAATCTATATTTATGATAAAGTGAACTTTATAAGGTTTTATAAGAAAATTAATGAATCATGGTGGCAAAATAAAAAAGTGTGGAAGGTGGGAAGAAAGGAATTGAAATGTGTTATTTGCATATACCAGTCTCCTCAGGGAATGTAATCATTGTATACTGCAAACACATACTGATTAAAATGTTTAAAGGAACGTACAGTATTGGTTTATAGTGAATGAAAAGGTTAATGAACAATGAGAGAGGGCTGGTATTCTGGAGGAAGCACAGAAAGAGAGAGAACAGAATACAAATAGAACTGGTAATTGTAACAGAGGGTACAGAATGTACCGTACAGTTCCAGTTTCCTGAGTTTTCCTCCAGTGGTGTTGTCTTGGAGATAATAAACCAAAAAGGGAAATGGAGGGGAGTTATAAATGTGAAGGCCTCACTGTGAAGGCATTTACTGGGCTCTGCTTTACCCTCCAGGACTTGCCCAGATGATAACCTGTTGATGCTTAGGACATCTTCTGCAGAATAACCCATATTAATGTATTGCTAAATTAGTTCTGTTTGTGTTAGTTCACCTTAGTCAGTAAGACTCCATTCCTGTAGACTAACGTTCTTCCAAGGGTGTTTGTTGGCTCAGTAATTACATGGATGCTGCTTTGAAAAGAATTCAGTCAACTATCTTTGGAGCTATGAGAAAATGTTGATCTCTGTAATGACAAGTTTTTTAGGAACTTTCAATGTGCCAGACATTGCTTAAGTAGTAATGATGTAAAGTTAGGTTAGTTTCTATTCAGTGGTTATAGAACACTGATCCCAAGAGCTGCTCAGTGAAAGAAAGAGCTGTCTCAGCCTCTCCAGTGCTAGGATCCCAGGCCTATGTACCCCAACTCCTGGTTTTGGTGGCCAGCAGGGTGCCTCTCAGGTTCCAGGGTAGGCATGGCATACAGTACCAGGGATCAAACCCAGGTCCTTACACTTGCCAGGCAGGTGCTTAGACTGCTGTGCTATCTTTCTCAGCCCCTACATGTAGTATTTCTAATGCTGTGAATAACTTAGCAAAGTAGTTAACAAAAACAATAACAGCAGAAGATAACAGCTAAGACCTTGGCTCAGAACATTTTGTTATATTCTAGTCTAATCTTCAACCATTTTAGCAGTTGGTACTATTTTCCCTAGTTTTACAAATGGAGACAAACGAAAAGTGATGTATATTGTCCAAAAATAAAGTCAGTGAGTTGTAAAGTATGCTTTTTTTTGGCCAGTGTATATGGCCCAGTTTTGAGAACTTTGCCCAATATGTTTTCCCATCTCCTGTACCTTTCTAAGATTTTAGAGTAGTGTTGAGTAATTTTGACATAGCTATGTACTCGGATTAATGCCTCTAAGAAGTCCTGTGGGAAAAAAACTCTGCCTAATTTTAACCAAGCCTGTAGTTCTGCAACTTACTGGACCTCTGACTATTGTTCAGAGAGACAGGGAAGACAAATCTTTTCTTGTTACCTTGTGGAGAGAGGTTACTTGGGAAATTAATAGGTAAAGCCACACTTGATATTTATTGTTAAGGGGCTGTAGCAGAAGAGATCTTAACTCTTCATTTTATCTAGGCAAAATAGAACAAATTAAATTCTTGTTGAAAATCTTTTTTTGCTTTAGGGTCTCACCACACGGTTTAGACTCCTAGTGATGCTTCTGTCTCAGGGCCAGCAGGGCATGTCTGGGGTTCCAGGGGATTGAACCCAGATCCTTGCACTTGCTAGGAAGTTGCTTAGACTACTGAGCTAGTTCCCTAGCCCTTGAAAATCTTATATTAGTTGCTATACAATCTTAGGTCCTTTCATGAGGTCTCTTTTGTGGCTCCTATTAGGGCTTGGTACCTTTCTCAAAAGATTGAGACTTTATTAGGTTTGTTTTGTGGAATATGATTTTAATAATAACAGTGAAGAAAATAAGACAGCATATTGAGAAATACTGTTATTGGCATTGGGTAACCATTATTACTGTTAACACCATTATGACAATAGATCTTATTAGTTCCTGGACTATTTCATTGTCCTATTTCTGGTGGATTTGAAATGCTATTTGACAATGTGATTTCTAATGCCATAGAGATGTTATCTGTTACTACTGTTTTGCTTTTATGAGCAGGGATTATGTTTGACTTGGATGAATATACAGAGTAGGACTAAGAGAATCAGTAGCAGATCTGGAAGAAATTTACATCATTCTTTTTCCTAATAATGCTTTTATTTGTTTTGTTGAAGTAGCTTATTTGTGGATAAATTACATGTATTTCCGGGGTAAAGAATATCATTTTACCAGGAGTAGACTTTTACCTAGAAACAATCTTACCAAAGTAGGCTTGTGGTACCTGGATAAGGCTATTGAAAGGTTTATAGGAGTCATTTATCTTAGTCATTCTTCGATCCAACTTCAAATAGTATACTGTTACCAGCTGCAAGCACCAGTTCATATATTTCTTAGCCACTTGTGATTTCATGTTGGAAATACTTCCCAGTACCCCAAGTTTCAAGAAAGCCTGCCATTTTCATAACTAGGTGAAAATAAGCAACACCCCTCTCCTGAACCCAACCACGGTATTGATGTGGAGTATACTGCTTATATTCATGTGTGCATTTTGATGGAGTTACTCACATATGCTAGCTTATGGAGATAATTACAGCTGCCTAGTCTTTGCATTTCCTTCTTCCCACCATTAGTTATCAACAGCAGCCTTCTTAGTACATTCTCAAAGGCACATTTGCCTTTCAAATAAATGTAATTGCATTGTGGACATTCTAGTTCCTTTCTTACTTTGGAAAAGTTTGGAAAATCAGTTTGGAAAAGTCTATGTAGAAAATTCTGCCTGAAGGGCCAGCTAGATAGCTCAGCCAATTAAAGTGCCTGCTTAGGTGGACTCAGGGGCCAGGGTTCCATCCCTGGTCTACCATGCTGGCGCGTCCCTGGGGCGCTGACACCGGGCATGGTGGCATTCTCCTGTGATCCCAGCACTTGGGGACTGAAACAAGAGGACCCTATGGGTCAGATCTGTGTAGTGAGACTCTGTACTAAATACATAAGAAAAGAAAAGAAAATTCTGCCTGGATATCCCTCCTCGCCAACCCATGGTACTGGGCTTTGCACCCTGGGCTTTCTCACTAGTTATGTTCCCAGCCCCTTCTCCCCTTTCAAAATATTTTATATTGAGACAGTTTTTCATAAAGTTGCTAAGTGTCCCTGCCCGGGCTTATACATGTGATCCTCCTGCCTCAGCTGCCCATAGTACTGGGATTAGAGGTGTGGACCACCACACTTGGCTAGGCTGGGAGAGTGTTTCTAACAGCAGCTACCATCTCTGGTTCTTTTCCTGTTGCAGTGGTGAGAATTAAATGATGGAAAGTTTCACAATCCATGAAAAGGTAATAAAACTGTGATCAGAGGAAAGTAGTGAGTCCTCAGGCCCACAGTCAGCTGCTTTATCTTCACATGCTTCTTTTCCTCATGGGCCTTTACTGACTTTCCTCAGCTTATTTTTATTTTTTGGTACTGAGAATCGAACTCAAGGACTTTGCACTTGCCAGGCAGGTGCTGAGCTGCTGAGCTCTATCCCCAGTTCTCCACGCTTTAGTTGCTTCCTCTTTCCAACTATTTGAAGTATTATTTCTGTACCACCAAAGCAATTTCAGGATGAATGAGGTACTTTGAAGCCTGGATACATGGGGGAGCAAGGAAATTTAAGTATTTCTCTTCAGTGCAACATTTTTTTTTTTTAAACTTTATGTTATGGCTGGCTCAGCCTGCCCTGGGGGTGGGGCTGGCACAGCATCTGGTGCTGGGGATTGAACTGCGGTCCCTGCAGTTGCCTAAGCTTGCCTAAGCAGGCGCTTTAGACCACTGAGCTATCTTGCCGGCCCAAGTGCAACATTTTTGTTGTTGTTCCCCACCACCCTCCCAAAAACAAGTGATAGCTTTTAATACTTATATTTTTCCTGTTGGGGAAAAATAGCCAGAGAGGTATAATATAATAATGTGGAATAGCATTTTTCTTTAGATTAGTATGTTTTTCTTTGGCCACAAATGAGCTAAAAAAATAGCAATATTTTTTGATAGGGAAAAGTTCTGCAGGAATGGATACAGAATACTGAGGGATGGAGGACCAGGCCTCGAAACGATGAGGATATTAAGTTTGGATCTGTTAAGAATAAAGAAAGGGGAAATGCAAGGATCTGG
Source organism: Myocastor coypus (assembly GCA_004027025.1). Classification (NCBI taxonomy): domain Eukaryota; kingdom Metazoa; phylum Chordata; class Mammalia; order Rodentia; family Myocastoridae; genus Myocastor; species Myocastor coypus. The sequence continues at coordinate 19,193 of PVJA010018185.1, read as the reverse complement.
GTTTGATCACCTGCACGCCTGTAATTCAGCGCCAGGGAGGCAGAGACAGAGGATCACTGCAAGTCGGATCTGTGTAGTTGTTATAAGCTAGCTTAAGTGACTCCATTTTATTTATTTATTTATTTATTTATTTAATTTTTTTTTTATGGCCAGCTCAGCCTCAGGGCTGGTGCAGCATGTGGTGCTGGGGATCGAACCGTGGTCCCTGTAGCCACCTGCAGGCGCTTTAGACCACTGAGCCATCCTGCCGGGCAGTGACTCCATTTTATACTACTTCATAAGTTATTGTCTGGCTCACCCTGCCCAGCCATAAACCAAGAAATATGCTAAGCCTTTTAGAGGCAAGATGAGACCCCAGGTATCCCAATGCTCAGACCAAAAATTAACTTAACTGCTGCCCTAGTTCACATGAGCCCTCCTACCCTAAGGCAAACTATGCCTTTGTTTTAATTTAGTCCAAACTCTGATATGACAAAAACTTTGTATTTCCCTTGTTATAACACAACTCTGATTTTCTCTCTCTGTAACAGACTTTGTCCTTGCAGAAAGCTGACTCTATTCTGTATAACAGACTTTGTGATTGCTTCACTGTAAAAACCTTGTTCTCACCATAAATTTACAATATCTTTTCTTCCTCCCTGACCCTGGTGCCAATTATCCTTCCTGATTACAAAGAAAACAAGCCCTGTAACATCGCCTCTCCCTCCCTAACCCAGGTGCCAAATGTCTTACAAAGTTCTCTCCAATGAAAAACAAGCTCCCCTTTTTTCACCCCACCCCTGTGATTTTCCCTTTAAATATCTTTGTTCTCTCTCTGCGAATGTTTCATTCTCCTGACCCTCAGGAGGGTGCAGGCCCACTGAGCTCAGCTGAATAAAGTGCTCCAAATTCTTTTTCTTCTTTGGGTCTTTGTTTTCTTGGTGATGTGCAACAGTAGTGAGACCCTATATCCAGTAAATAAGTAAATAAATAATGTTTTGGAAAGAATAAAGGTGCTGGCAGGTTATTTATCATACTGTCCCTTTTTAAATAAAGTACTATGCAGTAAGGATAACCAATTCAAAGATGAGCACTGCCTTTTTTCAAAGTGGTTTTTAAATTGGGTCCAACCCCTGTTAGATATAAAAGACAGGAATGACACATCAGCCCTCTGTAAAGCAGTATGACCTAGAAGGAATGCTTGCCTCTGCATTTCATGCTGATCATCCTGATTAGTTGCTTAATCAGATTATTGTTCTTCATGTTCCATATGTCAGATTCAGGGCTTTAGAAACAGTCCTGATCTTTTTTTTTTTTCTCTCCATTGTAATTAAACATTTCAGGCTACTTGGTGATTTTTGAAGCTATGGGGAGGGGGCAGTTTAAAAGACACTCTGATTTCAGGACAGGGTAGATTGCTGATAGACCTTTCTGATTATTAAATGTGAGAAACAGTACCAATATGTAGAGATTTTCCTAACTCACTCCCCAGTCTTACTTCTAGTGAAATGTTAGAGAGAAGCAGGGATATTGTTATAAATACCTTGGAGATGGGCAAAAGGCTGAAAAATACTGGCATAGATGAAAGATGTGAAACCAGTTCTTCCCAGTGAGCTGTGTGTTCCCAGTCAATGGAGACAATTTGGTGACCCAAGCCAAAAAGACATCTCTTTGCACAATTACCTAATTTGTTTCCTCTTTGGGGCCATGGAGACTTACCTATATCTAATCCTTTCATTCTATATGTACTGAGGTACTCATATGGTGAACTTTCATTCTGGCTGTGTTTATGGATTATATTCGCCTTGGCTGCTTTGTCACATAATCTCCTGAAGTCAATGCACGTCTGTTTTCTTACAGGTTTTTTTTATTTTTCCCCTTGCTTTTGTAACTAAATTCTCAATAACAACTCAATGGTCTTGTAATAAAGCTCATTAGGCAGAGTAAATATTGGTGGCAATTAAGAAGCTGCATTGAGAAGTATCTGGGGAGTCAATTCTCTGAAGGCATACCAGCCTGAGAGAAGGCTGTACCCTTGCCGGGGAAGGAGGAAGGAAACTGGGAGCTGAAGTGGATGCTAGTAAGTTTGGGCTGGCCCTAGGCAAGGACATTCTAGTTGCCTTGTTTGTTTTTAGTCCTTTTATTCTATTGTATTTTTTGGGGGGGTGGGGGGTTGAGTTGTTTTTTAGGAGAGGTTTATTTTTTGGTTTTGGTCCTGAGCACCAATACCCAGGGATTCCCCTTGCTTGTTCTACTGTGGAGCCAAATCTCCAGCTATGGCAGTGACCTTCCTTCTCCTCCTCCTCCTCCTCCTCCCCCTCCTTTTCTTCCTTCTCCTCCTCTTCTTCTTTCTCTTCCTCCTCGTCCTTTCTCCTTTTCTTCTTCCTCCTCCTCTTTCTTTTTCTCTTCCTCCTCCTCTTCCTCCTCTTCTTTCTCTTCCTCCTCCTGCTCTTCTTTTTCTTTCTCTTCCTTCTCCTTCTCCTCTTCCTTTTTTCTGTATTTTGGACAAGGTTTACTGGACCTAGAGGGTCTCACTACATAGATTGGACTTGTAGTGATCCTCCTGTTTTCAAGCACTGGGATTACAGCTGTGCACCACCATGCCATCTTCAGTGCACCCCCGGGTCAGGGCCAGCACAGCATACTGGGGATCAAACCCTGGCAACTTTGCTGTACCTAAGCAGTGCTTTAGTCTGCTGAGCTATCTGAGCTATCTGGTTGGCCCTGGCATTCTACTTCTCAGGTCCCCTTATCCATTTCGTGTGTGTGTGTGTGTGTGTGTGTGTGTGTGTGTGTGTGTGTGTGGCTGGCTGGCTGGCTCAGCCTTCCCTGGGGTCCCGGAGAAAGAACTGTGGTCCTTGCACTTGTGTAAGCTTGCCTAAGCAGGAGTTTTAGACCACTGAGCTATCTTGCAGCTCTTGCCCACTTAGGAGGATACTCAGAGGGAAGCTGCATTTTGATCCACCATAGCCAGGAGACAGCTTTGAGTTCTGGAAAGGGGATAGATGGTTGATGCTTGACTATTAACCTTCCCCTTGGTTATGACAGTATATATAAAAGCTATGCAATGTTTTCTTCATGTATTGGAGATTGAACACATGAAGCATTATTTAAAAGGCAAGGTTTTATTATTAGGCCTTAAAAGAATCCCAGGTAATAGCTACAATTGCTCTAACTTGAGACAGTGCTGGAGGGTGCATGAGTGGTTCAAGGTCATGCCTTGAGTAGCCCCTTGATGATGAAGCCCAGGACAGCCTGATGGAAGCCTGGTGAGCATGATGAGAGAGAGATGTCCAGCGCCAGGATGGGGAAATGATACAGAGCACAGTTCCTAAGTCATTGGCATTTGAAGTTTCCAGAATAGTTCCTTTTCTCTGAGTCCATTCTTTTTTTTTTTCCAGAATCGGGGATCGAACTTAGGACCTTGCACTGGCCAGGCAGGCACTTGTGCCCCTGAACTATTTCTCCAGCCCCTCTGAGTGTGTTTTTATTGCCCATGTCTTCTGCTTACACTTTTTCCATCATGTGCATAGAGAACTTAAATGTCTGTATTATAATGCATTTAATTATGCACTTTCTCGCTCCAGACTGCTCTGGGCACCTCAGATGTCTGACTCTATGAGCGTGTTACAGGATTAATGTGTTACTGGCTTCACACCATTCTAGATGCCAGCTGTACACCTCAGCTGTCCCCATGACCCCCAACTCTGTAGGCCTCCCATGGCTTTTTCTCATTAGCTCCCTCCCTACTCTTCATTGCAGTCACCCGTGTATTCCTGAGGGGCAGAAGAAGACAGAGTGATCCCAAAGCCTTTCTTTCATCTGTGGATAAAAATCCTGTGAGGCCAACCTGCTGCTTTCAGTTTGGGTCACTGGAGGAATCTCCTGGTCTCTAGCAGAATGGCAGAATTCCAAGTGCCTAGCTTTTTTGCTTGTTTGTTTTGTTTTTGTCTCCTTTAACTGTTTTCTTCTTCAAGCACTGTTAGTAATCACCCCTGGTAAACTCTTTGCCCCATTTTGATATCAGACTTATGTTGTATTTCTCTCAACTTTACCGTTGGGTCCTGCCTTATTATTTCCAACTCATGTTTTTTGGTTTATCTGTCTTACTAAAGAGAACCTGGCAAAAAGAGAGTGCTGTATTCTCACAACCACTTGTGTACCTTGGACAAATTACTTAACATCTCTGTTTTCTATCTGTAAAATTGATATCATACCCACTTGCATTATGGATGGTTTTTGTAACATTTAGATAAGATGATGGATCAAACTCACCTGTGAACAGAGAGCGGGAAGGGTTACTTCTTGCATCTCCCATCTGGCTCCCTGTATCTTGTTTTCTTAGGCATGGGCTGTGTTTAGGAAATTTACACTTTTTCCAGGTCCTCTTTTTATGTGTAATAATTTTGAATCTCTCCCATTGCGTCCTTTAGTTGCAATTTTGTGTTCAGCTCAATGTCGGATCTTCTGCAGACCCACTCTTCTTGGTTGTCCCCTTCTAGCACTGCTCAGTCTGTCACTTTCATGCTCCTGCCATTTATCATACCAAGGAAATTGTCCTTCCATGGCAATGGAATGGTTTGCACTGTGCTCATACAGAGAAAAAATTCTGACGAAAGCATCTGGCAGTCCCTCTTTTCCTATTTCTTAGTAGTCTCTCCAATAAAAACATGGTTAGGTTCTCAGAAGGTGCTTTGCCTCGTTGTGTAAATGTCAATGTCTTATAAATTAATGTATTATAAATTTGATTATTTTAATCAGTAGGTTTACATAGAATTTATTTTTTATTTATTTATTTATTTTTTGTGGGACCGGGGTTCAAACTCACGACCTTGCACTTGCCTAGCAGGCACTTGTGCCTCAGAGCCATCTCCCCAGCTCCCTACATAGAATTTAGATAGTAAACCTCAGATACTGAGTTTACCAGCCCCTGATACTAGTTTGTATTATGGGGTATGTTTATAAAAATATCACAGCAGATATTACAGTTTAAATTAAATTATTATCAACCACTAATTCCATTACACACTTGTGGAATAGTAGGGTTTATATTATTTGAATTTTCATTCTCTCCCCTAAGTGATTAAGTTTGAGTGTTTTAAACACCATGAACTTACCTTTGAGTCTAAGGCAGTATTTTTTTTTATGTAATCGGAAAATTTTTCATAATTTCTGAAATAGTATATCTTCATTGAACAAATAAGGATTGCCTTCTCTTTGTGCTCTGAACGAGGTTAGATTAATTAGAATTTCCTTTCTTTCTTTTTTTTTTTTTTTTTTTTTTTTTTTTTTAATGGAACCAGGGATTGAACTCAGGCCCTTACCAGACAAGCGCTTATTCTACTGAGCTCTCTCCCCAGCCCCTCCAAATTAGAATTTTCTGATCAGAGAACATTTAGCCTTCTTCATTGTTAGCATTCTTCTGTGTCAGTTTTACAGAACCTTTGAGACTTTGCTAGAAACATTAAAGTTAATATTTGGATTTTTAGTGAATGAGTTGAGTTCATGTACAAATACTTGGTTCATCATCAAGACCTTTTACTTTGGAACTTCTATTTCATTAAGAAGTGTTACTGCTTTCTTCATGCTTTCCAGGAACCGGCTCCTGATTTGCCAGTGTCTCAGGTAAAGGTTGAGCTGCAGCCCTTAGTTTAGAGAATGCTTTCATTATTACTCCAGCTGCTTAGTTGTTGCCATAGAGTAGAACATTTGCTGCATAATTAGTTGTTTTAGAAAATTAGTCATATCTACCAGACATTCTGTACCTTTTTCTGTAAACCACTATTCCCAGTGCTTTAGTGTTTATGAGTCACCCTGTAGAACTAATGTTCTAAGACTTGGGGCTTAAATAGGAAGGAAAGAAAATGACCTAAAGGATAAGAATGAAGGAGGCAAGGAGAACCATGAGTTTAGAAAGGGAGCGGAGGAAGCAGGCACCAGAGTCAGGTATGTCTGGAAAGACTGTGACTAGGATAGTAGGTCTTTTTTTTTCTAATTTAAAAATATTTTAAGGGCCCGGCAGGATGGCTCAGTGATCTAAAGCGCCTGCTTGGGGAAGCTTGGGCAGCTTCAGGGACGGTGGTTCGATCCCTGGCACCACATGCTGCGCCAGCCCTGCCCTTGGGGTGGGCTGAGCCGGCCATAAAAATGAGTGAATAAACAAAGGTTCTGAAACAAGAATAAAAATAATAAATAAAATAAAAAAATTCTTAAAAAAATATTTTAAAATAAATTTTATGTATTTGGTACAGGGTCTCACTACTTAGCTCAGACTCATAGTTTTCCTCCTGTTTTCAGCCTCCCCAGCACTGGGATTACAGGCATGCATCACCTTGCCCAGACATAGTTACCAGTTCAGTGGGCCTCAGGGCAGGGTGGGTGCGGCACAAGATACTGGGGATTGAACCCCAGTCCCTCACTTGCCTAAGCAGGATCTTAGTCCACTGAGCTATCTCGCTGGCCCTAGGCTAGTAGGTCTTGAGTAGAAGCACAACTCTGCTTTAACTGATGTATCATCTTGGAGAGGAAGGAATGTGCCACAATATGGAAGGAAGAAAGGAAGGGAGGGAGGGAGGGAGAGAGGGGTCTAGGAACAAGGAAAGAGGAGGCACAGTGCAAAACTTAGAGAGCTTAGGTGTTTCCAGGTGTTGGCCTCTTGGTGAGCTAGAAGGCTAACAGTGTTCTGTAGGTAGATGAACAATTTGATCCTTGTCTGAAATTTGTAAGAATAATGATCAAGCCTTTTAGAATAGAAAGCAGTTTTCAGAGTGCTCTTACGGAGGCTTGTGCAGTATTAACAAACAGTGTAAGTGTAGAGGGGCTAAAATGTGGTATTCTGTTCTTTCAAAGGGTGTTATTTGTCCTTTAAAGCATTGTAATTTTGATTTCCAAGCTGAATTAGGCACAAAACTTATTTTTTGCATAGCATGTACAGGCCTTTCAAGGAGGATGTAAACTATGAATGAGGAGCATTTCTGTTCTCAGTAAATTTTGAAAGATTTTGTTTAAAATTCAATTAAAATACCAGAAGTCTGCATCATAGGGATGTTTGGAAAAGTGTAAGTGGCATTCAGAAGTTTCAAACAAATGTGGAGGTTGCATGGACATCTTTTTACGCATCGCCTTTCTATTCCATAGATTGAAGGACATAGATTAAAGGCCTAAATGGGTACACGATAGGGTGGATTCTTCTGCATCCACTTATTCACACAGTCAAGTCTGTCTCTCTCGCAGAAATGAGGCTTTATAATAACAATTCAATATCTCGTATGTAAATTTTCGTGTTTCTAGTGTAGTCCGAGTGAAATATTTGTACTGATTTTTATGATGTCTGAGTCAGAGCACACAGACTGTTCTTTTGGGATTATTATTATTAACGTAATATCTAAATTGTTTCATATGTGCCTTGCATTCTATGTTACAGGAACAGCTTAATTTAAACATGTTTTACCCAGCCAGTAAAGTCTTTACCTCTTCATGTTTCATCAGTAAAATTACGTTGGCCTCACAATGTGTAGAACAAATGAGTTAATATTTTCATGACGTTAATTGGCAGGTCTTTGCCTTAAGAGTAATGTCCAGAGATTTAACACAGTAAATGAATAAGATGGGACTATGTTTTATAGATACAAAGAAATAATTGATACAATAGTTAAACAGTAGTTATAAAAATAGGCAAAGTATGCCTTTTCTCTTATTTTTCAAACTTTATGGGTAATTTAATACAAAAATACTCAAGTACACTTACATCAATGACTACTTGTTTTAAACCTGTGTGATCCTACCTACCATTTATTAAGTTCAGTATAGTTGGTGAAATAATTTATTTTTTGGGGGGTGTGGTGGATAGGGTCTTGCTGTGTGTACAGGCTGGCTTTGAATTCACTGTGTCACCCAGGCTGGCCTTGAATTCACAATGATCCTCCTGCATCAGCTGCCTGAGTGCTGGGATTACAAGTTTGTACCACCATACCTGGCAAACATTTTCTGTTTGAAGGACCACTTGAGATTACTGTATGTACTCTAATATGCATTTTTAAAAACAGGCAGAAGATTTGGGGGCTGTAAAACCTACTTGGCTCATTTCTAAAGTTTAAAAAATGTATTTTAAAGGCAAAGCCCCATCTGCTGTTTTCATTAAAATTTCCAAACTTTTTAGCATTGCCAAGTGTTGTTTTTGGAATATTGGCCAGTATGTAACCTAGCAATGGTATGTGACATTCTGGTCAATTTTTTTGTTAGCATAGAAAAAAGATCAGAAATATTAATTTTTCTCAAACACTGATAAAGTTTTAAATTGAGTAATGGTTCAAGTATACCTTATTATAGATTTTTTTTTTTTTGTGTGTGTGTGTGTGTGTGTAAGTAAGATACTGGAGATTGAACCCCTCCCTTTCTTATTATTTACTTATTATTTTTAGTGCCAGAAATCTAACTCAGGACCTAGCACTTCCTGGGCAGGCAACTATGCTGCTGAGCTATCACCCTGGCCCTTTTCTTTTGAGACAGGATCTTGCTAAATAGCCAGGCTGACCTTGAGCTTATTACCCCCTTGCTTCTTCAGCCTCCCGAGTAGCTGGGATTCCAGGTGTGTGACACCAAATCTGGTTTATTACAGATTTTTTCACACCAAAAACTCACATCATTATCCTCGTTTTTTAAGAATTAGCTTTTATTTATTTTTATTTTTTAAAATTATTTTATTTATTTATTTTTCTTGTTTCAGAACTTTGTTTATTTATTTTTATGGCCAGCTCAGCCTGCCCTGAGGGCAGGGCTGGCGCAGCATGTGGTGCCGGGGTTTGAACCGCGGTCTCTGCAGCCGCCTAAGCTTTCCTAAGAAGGCGCTTTAGACCACTGAGCCATCCTGCCAGGCCCCGAGAATTATCTTTTAAAAATGGAAACAAATATGAATCTGTTTAGCTTTTGAGAAAAGGAGATGCTTGCAGAATTCTTAAAGATGTTCTTATTTCACTTCTTAGATACTTACTTGGAAAGAAAGTGACAGTAGATTCATTTTCCTATGTTTTGCATAGCCTAATATATAAAAATTTACACCTCCTTATGAGGCTTGAAGGGGGATGGATTTAGGGAGCATGATGGATTGGACTATAGTTAAAATATATGCATGGATAATTAACAATCAAGTATATCCATGATACCTAATTATAAGACCATACTTTCAAAAAGTTGGTTTAGCTAAGATTCCAAATTATTGTTTGAAGCTTCCCTAGCTCCTTATTATCAGGATGAAACCCTCATTCATGACTGTGGCAACCCGGCTTTATCATCTGGCCTCTGCCTTTTTCTCTAGCCCAGCCCTCTGATGGCTCCCTTAGTTAACCTGATTCTTTACCCGTTTTAAACTCTTGAGGAGTCTCAAGGCACCATGAGCTCTGGAACTGGCAGCCTTTGCCTTCCTAGGCACTTGACATTGCCACCGATCCCACCTCTTCTTTCCTTCCCTCTGCTGGCTACCATTCTCTTTTCTTCCAGTATACTTCTTTTTTTAAATTAATTAATTAATTAATTAATTAATTTATTTATTCAGTACTGGGGATTGAATCCAGGCTTCATGCATGTCAGGAAAATACTCTACCCCTGAACTACTTTTCCAACCCTTTTTGTTTGCGTTTTAGAGTCTTGTTGAGTTGCCCAGGCTGGCCTGGAACTTGCTGTCCTCCTGCCTTAGCCTCCCAATAGCTGGTGTTACAAGTGAGAATAATTGTTGCTATTAGATTCTCCCCCTCCTCATTACTATGAAATTCTTTTTTATTGGAACTGGAACTGCGAATCTTTGTGTTATCAGGGCCTGGCACACAGGAGCTCTAAAGGAGAGGGCCAGGAGGCCAGGTCTTGCTTTCCTATTCCACCAAAAGATGCTTCAGTCCTTTTTATTCACCAGAGTCCTGAGAAAAGAAAATTTAAAGCTATCAGATATTTACGCTGTTGAGACTTAAGATAAATCAGAATTGTTTATGTCCCTCTTTGCAGTAAAATTAAACCATTAGCCTAAAACTGTAATGGCTTCCCTGGGAATAGTTGTATAGAGCCGCTATCTTTTCTGATCTTTTTGGAATGAAACCTCAGATTGTTTTATACTTTGGTGGTTCCCATACTGAGATGAGCTTCCCATTAGAATACATTTTCTTTTGACAAACAAATTAGTTGAGTTCATAACATCCTCATTTAACTGTTAAATTCATATATAGTATGTGCAACGTTTTGTCCTAAGTTATCTGTTATGACTCCAGTAAACTTCAACCACAAGAGTATGAGCCAAAAAGCAATTATCTAATCCAATGTAATTTTACTTTAGGAATTTAAATATATTACAAACGCAGTCTGTTTTATCCCCCCTTAGATGAAAGCATGACATTTTAATTTCCTTTTTACAAAATGTACAAATATGCATTCCAGTTTCTTTAGTTCACAAAAGGGTCTTTGCTTTATAATTTCTGTAAATTTATTTTTTCAACTACACAGTTATCACCCACTCATCATGCATTGCTCTGCTTAGTCGACTAGGTGATGTTTTAGAGAACATTAGGATACATGTTTTAATCTTATTGTTTCTGGCTTAGAACCAAGGCTCTGATGCTGTAGAGGTAATGAGGAGGTGTAGGAGTCTCCAGCAGGTTCTCGTCTTGGTCCAAGAAGTCAGTATTTGTAATCCCAGAGACATGTTACTGAAATCCCATCAAGTTAATTCCAAGCTACCTCTTCTGGTGCAACCCACAGAGAAAATGAAGACACTAAAGTGTATTTATAATTATTGAGGATCCAAGGACCCTAAGTCCAGCCATGAAGATGGCTTTCCAGAAGAAAGGGTCACACCCAGGTTTTATTCAGTGGAGGAGGAGTGGCTTGAGGAGGAATGACTGAGAATTGTGGGAAGTAGGTGAGTATGTAGGTGTAAGTAGGTGAGAAGTTTGTGAGCTGGGATAGGTAGATGGCCTACATTTACCTCAGCCATGTGCAGTCAAAGTAATTTGCATTATGCTATTGAAATAGTTTCTAATGTTCTGGGGGTCTGGTGCTCAGCCAAAATGGAGATAATTGCTCTTCTTTCAAGGAGAGCTGCTCAGGTGGTCCTCCACAGGGGGTATCAGTAAGTCTTGACTCACTGACTAAGTGTTGGGTTCTTCCACTGGACATTTCTTTCTTTTGGTTCTAGGAACTGAACTCAAGACCTTGTGCTTGCCAGGCAGGTGTGATGCTGCTAAGCCATATCCCCAGCCCCATCTCTTGGGTCCTTTATGTAAGGGCTTTGTGGACCTTCTGTAATGCTCATCTTTCCCTGTCTAACCCCCTCTTCCAGCATCATAGCCAGGTCTTTAATACACTGAGTCTAATTCCCTCAAAGTTCCCTTTCTGTTGTTCCCTCAGTACGTACAGTCAAATCGATGCTGCTGTTTTGAGAATTGCCTTCTCATATTCTCCACGGGATACTGACCCTTATTATTTTCTGTTTCTATCCTTTTTTACTGAGTCTTATGATTTTGTTTCTGTTCTGTCACAAAGCATACAGGTAAAATTTCTGGTAAAGCAATTTCATGTTTAATGCATATGTTTCTTACATTGAGTTTTTCCATTGAAAGCAAAGCTGATATTTTCCAGGTTAGATTCCTAAATTACCTCTCCTATTTCTCCTCTCATACTCTAGCAGGTTTTCTGACTAGATCATGGAGTCACCAGTGTTGATTAGCTGTTTAGTATCAAGAGAACTTGATCTTAGTTTAACTTAACCGGCATTTCTTGGATACCCATTATGTACAAAAACTATAGGTATTATAGAAAATTCAAGTTACCAAGATAAAATAGCTTGTATTCTAGGGACAAAAGAGAGCTAATATATACACAAGTAACATAATAGTTGTCAAATATGATTAAGCTCATAAGATTAGAGTTATAAACAGAAGGCAGGGTGATGAAAATCAGAGAAGGCTTCATAAATTCTTGGTCATGAAACAGGAAAGCTGAAACTACACAGTGGTTGAAGCTTTGTTAATATGTTTGCAAATTATTATCCTATTAAATTTTTCTCTGAGTATTGTATTTTTACTTTCGAAAAGGAATACGAGCTACCAGATAATTCTCACATTTTAATTTATTAGGTAATTAATATTAGACAATTAGTTATCTGTTCATTGATAATGATCTCTTTTTCTGGTATTACTTTTTTTGACATAGCCCTTTAAAGGAGCATAAAGTATTAAGTGGTAAACAGATTTAATAAAAATGAAAGTCAGTGAAGTATAAGCTATGTAGTATTGTATCGTTTTAAAAATTTTTATGTATTTGGTACAGGGTCTCATTATGCAACTTGGACTCATGGTGATACTACTGTTTCAACCTACCCAATGCTGGGATTACAGGGGTGTGCCACCATACCCAGTCTTGGTGGCCAGCTCAGTGTGCCCAGGCAAGAGCCGGCATGGCATACGGTATCAAGGATCAAACACCGGTCGTTGTGTTTACCTAAGCAGGCACTTATCTTTTTACTATTGCATTTCTAGTGATATTTTAGTGTGTTTTATTTATCCATGGTTTGTAGGCAGCTTGGATTTTAAAAGCACGAGCGCTAACTGAAATGGTATACATAGATGAAATTGATGTGGATCAAGAAGGAATTGCAGAAATGATTCTGGATGAAAATGCCATTGCTCAGGTTCCACGTAAGTATCAATTCTTCAGTTAAGTTAATGCAGTGCTGTTGGGAAGCAAAATACTGCTGTACATACTGAAAGAGTATATGTGCAAGCTTTGTGTAAGTGTATAAATGTTATGGAAGTGGGGCATGTATGTATATATATTTTCATATAAATATAAATGGTTCTTGCACTGCCTTGTAGTACAGAGTATTTCCTTCCACCTGAGACTGACTGACATATAATTTTCCTTAAAAAGTTTATTGTGTGTGTATGTGTGTGTATGGTACCAGGGATCAAACTCATGTCCTTGTCTTTGCCAGGCAGGTGTTTATGCCACTCAGCTATATCCCTGGCTCTTAAAAATAACTTTTATAAACATGCATTCTGCTTTAACTGCTTACCTAATATATTAGAAGATTGTTCACCTGGGAACATAAGCATCCGAACAACAGAAGTGGATTAAAAGGATTTTTTTGAAAAATAATCCTCTGAAGATATCACTTCTTGGGGCTGGGGAGATAGCTCCATGGTACAAGTGCCTGCCTGGCAAGTGCAAGGTTGTGAGTTTGAACCCTGGTCCCGCAAAATAAATAAATAAATAAGGTATCACTTCTTGCTATAGTCTGGGATGATTTGCTCTAGTGCATGGTGTGAAACCATGAGGTCATGTGCCAGGCTGTGTTTGTCCACTGGGATGGCTGTAGAGGCCCTGTCTATAGCATAGCAGTCCAGGGTTGCAAGTGCTACTGGGTACAGTTCTAAGTCATGTGTATGTTTCGGAAGGTAGTAATCATTTCAAAGCTTGAAGGGGACCTTGAGGAAAAAAAAATACATGTGCTTCCAATAAAAGGATATCATGTGGAAAACAATATGTGAGTATGGAATTGTCATTCTGAATTTTGAAACCTGCTATCTTGGTTTTGAATAAGTTGACCTTTACTTACATTGGTTAACTTTTGTTAAGTAAGGTAAAACTACTTTCCTTGTAAACTTAGCATGAAGACTACATGTGATGACTTAGGTAGCATACTTAATATTAATCTCAAATACATTTCCTTAAAATACATTTTCTGCTGGGTGTGGTGGCGCATGCCTGTAATCTCAGCACTCGGGAGGCTGAGGCAGGAGGATCGATGCGAGTTCAAGACCAGCCTGGGCTACAAAAGTGAGCTCAAGGCCAGCCTCAACTGCATAGCGAGACCCTGTCTCAAAAAGACAAAAAACAAAACAAAACAAACAAACAAACAAAAAACATTTTCTGCTATTACCATCTTTTTCACCAAGTCAACACATTTCTTAATACTAGATTATCTGATACTTTTTACAGATGAATAAATGCATGAATTCAATCTGCTGTCTCATCTCCTAGGCCCTGGAACATCTTTGAAACTCCCTGGATCTAGTCAGATGGGAGGGCCTAGTCCAGCTATCAGGTACATGCTTCTGTTCATACTCTTGGCCATTAACTATTGATGGTATAGGAATTTTCCTCAGTTGATCTTCATTTCATAACAACTTGTAATCTTCACAGGCCAGTCACTCAAGCAGGAAGACCTATTACAGGCTTCCTCAGGCCGAGTACACAGAGTGGAAGGCCGGGAACCATGGAACAGGCCCTCAGAACACCCAGAACCACGTACACAGCGCGCCCCATCACGAGCTCATCAGGGAGATTCATTAGGCTAGGCACGGTGGGTTCTGTGACTTTCCTGTACTCTTATTTTCCTAAATAACTTCCCATTATATTATGGATTTTTTTGGCCTGCTCAGTCTGCCCTGGGGGTGGGGCTGGTGCTGCACGTGGTGCCAGAGAATGTGGTACCTGTGCTTGGCTAAGCTTTCCGGAGCAGGCTCTTTAGTCTGCAGAGCTATCTTGCCTGTCCCACGTCCTGTTATATTGTATAGCTCTATAGTTGTATGGCAGAATTATAGGACATTTCACTTATGTTGCTTTTATAACTTCCGTTAGTGTTTTAAAAGAATACTTCAGATTTTCTGTTGTGTCATCTCTTTCTCTCATAGGCCTCAATGCTTACAAGTCCTGATGGACCATTTATAAATTTATCTAGACTGAATTTAACAAAATATTCCCAGAAACCTAAATTGGCAAAGGTATGTATTTATAATGTTTTTAGATAGTGATATTCGAAGTATGATGGTAATAATGCAGTACAAAATAAAGATTTGTGAAGGAAAGGCTATGTTTTTTGAAAAAATTATTTTTAAAGAGAATACAAAGTAGCATTTAAGCTAAAAATTATAAGTAGTACAGAATTTCACTAAGAAATATATGAATTTCACAGTATTTGTTGTATTGCATAGTGTTTTCAAATTAGTTGTTCACTGTCTTGATTGAGAGGGAAATGTTCAGTTGCTATGATATGTAATTTTTGTCGATCAGAAATAAAGTACTTGTACTTTATTATAGGAAATTATTACAGGAAATTATTTTTCCCAATAAGAACAGCAATTTTGCTAGGCATGGTGGCACATTTCTGTAATCCTAACACTAAGGAAACTAAGGCTGTAGGATAGCTGTTGAGTGGAGCCCAGCCTGAGCTCCGTACTGAGATCTGTCTCAAAATTAAAAGACAAAGCAAAAAAGCAGTTTTAATGAAGAAAGCAGATATATGTGTCATATTGATAAAATGAATCTGAAAGGGTTCAGGGTGTGTGTTTTGCATGTTTTTTAAGCTTGGAGTTTAGTCTCAGAAAAATCATTTTCTGTCCTTGCTATATTTCAGGACTGTCAAAAGGACAATAAAAGTATATACCCTTTATTAGTGATCAATCATGCATCTCCAGAATGATTGTTCAAATCAGATTGTGGCAAGCCAGACACACTGATCATCATAATCACTTGGAGATTTAATACCAGTATAAAGAAAAAATTAGGGGCCCGGCGGGATGGCTCAATGATCTAAAGCGCCTGTTTGGGAAAGCTTGGGCTGCTTCAGGTACCGCGGTTCGATCCCCGGCACCACATGCTGCGCCAGCCCTGCCCTCGGGATGGGCTGAGCCGGCCATAAAAATGAGTGAATAAACAAAGGTTCTGAAACAAGAAAAAAATAAATAAAATGAAAAATTCTTAAAAAAAAAAAAAAAAAGAAAGAAAAAATTAGAAGGAGAGGGATAGAAGGTAAAAGAAGGAGAGGGGTGAAAGTGAGTTCTCCATGGCTTTCCAGTATAAGGATGTGGGGTGAGCCTGGCATAATGCAGAGACAGGAGCCCTTATTTTCTGGCCAGTGGGTCTCTGAACTCTGTGTAGGTGCTGAGCTCATTCTGGATCTAAATTCTTTTTTTTTAAAGAATTTTAAAAATTTTTATTTTTTATTTTTATTCTTGTTTCAGAACCTTTGTTTGTTTATTCACTCATTTTTATGGCCAGCTCAGCCTGCCCCGAGGGCAGGGCTGGCACAGCATGTGGTGCTGGGATTGAACCGCGGTCCCTGAAGCCACCCAAGCTTTCCCAAGCAGGTGCTTTAGACCACTGAGCTATCTTGCCAGGCCCCTGGATCTAAGTTCTGATGCCACAGTGCAGTCGTAACTAAATGTGGACAATGCTCAGACAGACTTGAAGTTTAAGTGTGAAAAAGAAACGCCCTTTGACAGACAGGTCGTCAGCCTATATTCAAGCTAATGACTTTTAAAACTTAAATTCTTATTTGACTGCAGTCTGATCAACTGCATTTAGTTGACTTATAAAGCTGTACTTACTTTCTGTTCCTGTGAGAATAGAAAATTCAAAGGAGCTCATATAGGTTGTTTACTGCGGGTGACTGACTGGCTAGTCAGTGCCATCGCTATGTTTTAATGAGAGAGTGCAACTTTGGTGGCATTCCCCTCAGTGAAATTAAGATGCATGCGGGACAGACCTCGTCTATGTGCAAGGCTTAGAGTCAGCTACATTCTGTACTTTTCTAGTGTGCTGTAGAAATACTGACAGATCGTCCCACCTTGGGTCCAGCTTCCTGGCCTCATCGGGACCCCTTTCTCGTGTTGAGGAGTGTGTCTGTGGTGACACACTGAGCCTGTCTTGGGTGTTGTCACATCTTTTCCATGGCAGTGCTACACCTATTGCACTTTTTTTTTTTTTTTTGGTGCTAGAAATGGAAAGATTGTTGAAGTTTTTCTTTTTTAAAAGAAGGGCCTTGTCCTGGCTGTTTTTTTCTTGATTGGCTGCCTTCAAGTCTTTTCTGTTAATAGCCTTGCCATCTTCCTTGTCTCTGGGCAAATATAAAATAATAGTTCTGTGGACAAGTAGTACCACAGAGAGGGAATCCAATAAATGCTTACTGATCCAGATAAGTTGGGTGAAGCATTAAAAAAATCACAGTTCTCAAAACAAAGCAAAACATGGTTCTCAACCCTGGTTGTATATCTGGGTGCTTTACAAAATATACGGGGAAGAGCTCATAGTCTCCCTTCATGCTGATGTCTGAATTAGATGACCTGGTCTGGGAGTCCCTTATGATTCCAGTGAGGTAAGCTGAGTAGTGCCCTGTTAAAGAAAGCTGAGTGCTCTGAGTCACAGAGTTACTATAAATGCTGTGTAGAGAAGTAGCTTTAGAAGTTAAGCATATATATATATCCTATCTCATACTTATATTCTGCCTTTTCAATTTTTATTTTCTTTTTTTTTTCTTGTTTCAGAACTTTTGTTTGTTTATTTATTCCCAAGGTCAGGGCTAGGCCGACGCAGATTGTGGTGCTGGGGATTGAACCGCGGTCCCTGCAGCCGCCTAAGCTTTCCTAAGCAGGCGCGTTAGACCACTGAGCCATCCTGCCGGGCCCCTATTCTGCCTTTTCTCAGAAGGAAGTTCTAGATGTTTCATATCCATATTGTTATTGAATGATAATCACTATAAATGTAGAGTAGACAAGCTGACTGAATGTTTTTGTCAAGATTAGTCTTTAGACATAAACTATCTCCTAATAAAATAGTATAGATAATACGAAGAACAACAAAACCTCAAGTGTTTGAGTTTTTTAGGTAATAGTCTGTAAAAACAGGAAACAATTGTAAATAGCATTATTTCGAAATGGGTAATTCAGGGGGTCTGCGGCTTAGCTAAATTGTTTAAACGGCTGCTCAGGCAAAAGTAGTCAGGTGTAGGGGACTGGGGTTTGATTCCCAGATCCACAGGCCTTACCCAACCTGGCAGTCTGAGCCAGCCAAAAGAAAAAACAAATCTTTTGTGGGGCTGGGGAGATAGCTCAGTAGAATAAGTGTTTGCCTGGCAAGCACAAGGGCCTGAGTTCAATCCCTGGTTCTGCAAACAAAACAAAACTGTGGGGAAAAAATCTTTCTCTAAATGGGCAATTCCAACAGATAATGACTAGGTCCTTTGTTTATGAATCCCAGATACTTTAGAGTATAATAATTTTTTACATTCAGTTGAGCTTTGGTAAAACAATAAATTATCTTCATTAGAAAAAAATGAAGTATATGTTTGTCTTTTTTTTTTCTTCACAGGCTTTGTTTGAATATATCTTTCATCATGAAAATGATATTAAGACTGTAAGTAGCGAATTCATTTTATTGTAATTTTCTGACTTTGAAGATTTAGATATTAAAATACCTTAATTCTTGGCCTATTAGTAAATGGAATTATTAAAGATTGGGGAATTACATTTTAAATCCACTCTCAGTTTCCATGTGATAATTTGTCTGTATTGAGTCTATAGTTCTTTATTAAAGGGCAAGATAAAGATAATTAAGAATACTGAAGTGTGCCTAAGGAGAGTCATCTAGAGAGAAAACATTCTCTCAGGCTTTCAGAGAGCAAACTGGTCAAGCAATGGCCGTGACTCATCCAGATGGCTGACCCTGACAACAGTTCTACAAAGCACTGTACATGGTTTCAAAGTAAATACTGAGGGGATTTGACTGACCTTGGGAGATACAAAAGTTACATGTTTTGTCATACAGGTCTTGCTTTAATTTGCCCTTAACCACCCAGCAGAAAAATTTAAACACGAGGCATAAAACGTAAAGCTAGAATAGTATGCTGACCTGTAAAAGGCTTAAATCAACAGCTTCCAACATTGCCAGTTTTGTCAATAACCCACTGCAATTATGGAACATTGGATTATGTGTCAACTACTTTCTCTTACTTCAATGAAAAGAAAATTGTTGTACCAATAATGATTAAAAAAATTATCATGTGTACACACCCTGTGCTCTAGGAGGACACCAATATGCATTGTACCAAATATTGGGAATGTACTACTAACATGTTTGAAGCTGTCACATTGTTATTTCTTATTAATAGTAATAAAAAATTAAGAATGCTGCAAAATATGCTATGTTAGAGTTTATTCTTTATGCTAATTGTTAGCATTATTGTCCACTTTCCTTCAGTCTATATAGTTATTAGATGTTTATTAATATGTCTGCTTCTGGTTTCTTTGTCATGTGCTCCTCTTTCCTACCTGTATTATTTTATGATTGAAAATTTGAAGTATAAATATAGAGAAAATAGTATAAAGAATCTGAATCACTATCACCCAGGCTCATCAGCAGTCTGTCATCTTGGTAACCTCTGGAGAGAGAATTTT
>PVJA010018184.1:23283-40578 GCA_004027025.1 Myocastor coypus | reverse complement strand
AAAAAAAAAAAAAAAAAAAAAAAAAGCAAATGGGCATTTCAGAGTTAAATGTAAAGTTAGCAATTCAAAAAAAAAAGAAGCCGAGCATGGTGGCTCACGCCTGTAATCCCAGCACTCGGGAGGCTGAGGCAGGAGGATTGGTGCGAGTTCGAGACCAGCCAGGGCTACAAAAGTGAGCTCAGGACCAGCCTCAACTGCATAGCGAGACCCTGTCTCAAAAAGAAAAAAAAAGGAAAAGTAAGGACCAGCGAGATAGCTCAGTGGACTGTGTGCCTACTTTGGCAACTGCAGGGGCCAGGGCTGGATCCCCCGTCCTGGATGCTGCACTGGCCCTCCGCACACAGGGCATGCTGAGCAGGTAAACAAGTCCGGGAATGGTGGCATATGCTTGGAACCCCAGTGCTAGGGAGGCTGGAAACAGAAGGATTATTATAAGTCTGAGCTGTACAGTAAGACCCTGTTCCAAATACATAAATGGAGGGAAAATAAAATAATCAAACTACAGCTAGAGTTTGATGTTAAACTAGCAAGAGTTCAGACTAAATTAAAACCCTATCTATAGCCGGGCGTGGTGGCTCACTCCTGTAATCCCAGCACTTGGGAGGCTGAGGCAGGAGGATCGTTGTGAGTTCGAGACCAGCCTGGGCTACAAAAGTGAGCTCAAAGCCAGCCTGAACTGCACAGTGAGACCCTGTCTCAAACAAACAAACAAACAAACAAACAAACAAACAAAAAACCCTATCTAGCTGGGCCTGGTGGTGCACGCCTGTAAGGCTGGGAGGCTAAGGCACGAGGATCGGTGTGAGTTCAAGACCAGCTAAGGCTACAAAAGTGAGCTCAAGGCCAGCCTGAACTGCATAGCAAGATTTTGTCTCAAAAAAGACAAAAAAAAAAAAAAAGTAGCAGGGCTAAAGAAGGTATAAGGCCCTCATGGTCATACAGCAAGTTCTAGTAAAATTTGAAAACTTTCTGTTCTGGGCCTGGCAGGATGGCTCTGTGGTCTAAAGCGCCTGCTGAGGAAAGCTTAGGCGGCTGCAGGGACCACGGTTCGATCCCCGGCACCACATGCTGCGCCAGCCCTGCCCTCGGGGCAGGCTGAGCCGGCCATAAAAATAAACAAACAAAAAAAATGAAAACTTTCTGTTCTAACAAGGAAAGAAAGAACAATATTCCTTTGTTTATCATGAGCCTTATGTAATCCTGGCCCTGAAAGGTGGTGAGGCAGCACAGAAAACTCAGGGCAGTCTCACATACGAGAAGAGACGTAGGAATGCCAAGCAACCAGCCATGGCGTGACCAGTACACGATGAGCAAGCTGCGCTCATTCTAGGAGTGCCTGGGTGATATCTGAGTGGGAGCCTACAAATTAACGCAGTTACCACCTAAACAGAGACACACCCCAACAGATGTCAGAGCCGGTACCTGGCCTCCCTGTATGTTCACTTCTACTGAAAACACATGGAAACAGAACACCTTTCAGCATCAAAGAGAGTCCTGAGGCGTCTGCCGAGCCTCTGCGCTACGGTTTCAACAGTCCTCCCCAAGATGCCCTCCCACATGGAACGCGCCATGGAAACCATGAATTTCCCTTCCACAAATTTGTTGGGGCAAATGCTGCTTAACAGAGGAGGACCTGAGAGTGCGCACACAGAAGGAGTTTCCTGGATTTTTGGAGAGTCAAAAGGACCCGCTGGCTGTGGACAAAATCATGAAGGACCTGGACCAGTGTGGAGATGGCAACGTGGGCTTCTGGAGCCTCATCTCACTAAGCGCAGGCCTCAGCACTGCATGCAGTGATTATTTTGTGGTACACATGAAGCAGAAGGGAAAGAAGTAGGCAGGGTGAACCGCTACTCCTGCCCTGATGAGAGCTCTCCTAAAGGGCCACTGAGGCATCCGCCCCTCGGTTTCCCCTTGTGTAGAGATGTCATGAACAGACCAGGACCCTGAGAAAATGACAAGTGACATCCGGCGCTCATTGGACAGAATGGAAAGTGCACGAGATGCTACAGAATGTTGATGTCTCTGCATCTTCTCGCCCTCAGTAAAGTCTTTCTTTTTTCTCCTCCCCGTGCCCCCCCCCCCCAAAGTGTCCTCAGACACCAACAGTGACACAGACCCAGCACTGCTTTTTGCTAAGGGATAGGGTACGGACATGTAGCTGTCATTTATATAAATCTCGGTGGGATCTCTATCTTGGAGACTGACAAATAACACCCACATACCCCGGGCAGAACAAACAGCCCTCAACCATAAGAAGAGGTGCAGCAACACTGTACAAGCTCAGCAGCCAGTGTGCAAAGTGCTAGTGAAACAAGGGGTGCGGGAACACAGGCTGGGGCAGCCCTAGCAGGCTGTGGCCAGTTCCTGTGTGACAAAGGGGCTCAAGAGATGATTTTGAGAAAACTGGTTTATTTTTTGTAAACCTAGATTCTATTTCACAGTATATCAAAACTAATGATATAATTTTTTTTTAAATGTAAAAACATTTTTTTTTTTTTTTTTGGTCTTTTTTTTTGAGACAGGGTCTCGTTATGCAGTTCTCACTTTTGTAGCCCAGGTTGGTCTCGAACTCACACCGATCCGCCTGCCTCAGCCTCCCGAGTGCTGGGATTATAGGCGTGCGCCACCACGCCCGGCAAAAACACACATTTTAATTAAAGGATTAAGTGGTACAGGGCGCATGCTGTATTCCTGGCTACCCAGGGAGGCCGAGGCAGGAGAAATCACAGGTCCTGGGCCAATCAGGGCAACTTGTTGAGACCCTGTCTCAAATTATAAGGGGAGGGGGGCACTGGGGATGCAGCACAGTCTTCAGACATATTTGCCTTTTAGAAGTCCTGTTTCTAGCAGGCCTCCCCAGACTTCAAGATGGTGGAAAAAGAAAAGGGGGTGCAGCACAATGGAACAGTGCTACCCAGCAGGCACATCGAACACCCCATGACTGCAACTCCCGAACGCTGATACAGACACCGCGCTATGGTGGTCTAAACGAGCCCTGGCCACTGGTTCCCCCTCCCCATGGGGTGCTGTCCTATCTGGCACTGTGACTCTAGCCTGCCTCCCCCTCCCTTAATCCCATGGACTTCTGCTGTCCCAGTGGTGGCCCAGCACTGCTGCTGGGCTCATCTCTTCAGCCCAGACTCCCAGTTTCAGTGCAGTGCTCCAGATGGCAGGGGCCCCTCCAAGCTTGGGTGAGATGAAGTACACAGACTGCAGGCTTCTGTCGAAGGGTCCCCCCAGGAACCTCCTCTCAGCTTCCGTGAAATCCCTGGCCCAATGCATCCCTCCTAGAGTGGAACCGCTGCTTACCTGGGAATCCAAGTCTTCTCCTTTCAGGCAGAGGTTGGCATCGAGGACATTGAGTCCCACCAGCAGCCCGACGAGCACTGAGCCTTCTTCCTCCATGAGCAGCGCCTCAGGCTCGTAGAACTCACTGCAAGAGAGCACTGCACAGGGAAGCCGCGACTCTGCTCCTGCACCCTCTCCCACTTCCTGTCCACTGTACCAGGTGCTACCTTTCCAGATTCTCTGCTACAGTTTTGTTTATTTGAAGTGGGGCCAGGAAGTCGGGTGTGGTGGCGCACGCCTATAATCCCAGCACTTGGGAGGCTGAGGCAGGAGGACTGGTATGAGTTCGAGACCAGCCTGGGCTACAACAGTGAGCTCAAGGCCAGCCTGAACTGCATAGTGAGACCCTGTCTCAAAAAGACAAAAAAAAAAAAAAAAAAAAAAGAAGTGGGGCCTGGCTCTACTACCTGCTGGCCTTGAACTTGTGGGCGTGAGCTCCCACCTCAGTTCCGGGGCCTGAGTGGTGGGGCTCCCCTGCTGCGTGCTGCCTGAGACGGAACCTGCTGCTCCCTTTGGTCACCAGCTGGGCAGTGGGCATCCACCAGGTGGGTTCCAGGCCAGCTGCAGCCCCTGCAACTTGTGAGCCAAAAAGAACCTTTTTCTTGGTCTCGGTTGACTGACTGGGTGTTCTAACGGTGACAAGCAGCTGGCAGCCTGAACCTTCTCCTTTCTGCCGGGCCCCAGGATGGACCAGCGCATGTGACCAAAACTGCCTTGTTCAGGTCCTGAACTCCAGCCCCTCCTATCTCCTGAGGCCATGCATGCTCACCCAGCTGGGTCCCTGCCAAGTGTCTTCCACACTACTCTGCGGGGCCCCTACCTTGCACACACAGAAAAGCCTCACAGGCAAGCACAAGCTCTTCCTCCTGTGTCCCCAGTGTTCAGTATCACCACTGCATACACTGTGGGCCTCATCCTGCTGTCTCCCACTACCTCTGGTCACCAACAATTAGCAGTCTGTGAAAGCCAGGGGCCTCAGCCACTGTGTGCTCACTACTGTGTACTCACTCAGGCAGAACCTGCAACTCACTGAGTGCACATACAGAAGTCAGTGTTCCTCAGCTGGGCGTGTGGTGCTTCCCTGAATTCCAGCACCTGGGGGGCTGAGGTATAAACTGCAAGTTTATACCTGGCGCGGGCAACTTGGTGACTTAATGACTCCCTGACTCAAAAAAAGGGCCTGGGAATGCAGATCAGTGTAAAGACCCTGGGTTCAGTCTCAGAACTTAACCCCGCTCCTAAGAAAACCTAAAAAGAAAACCTAAAACAAAATCCCCTAAAAAACAGAACAAAAACAGTCATATATTTCTATGATAGCCACTTTAAATTTATGATGCTAAGAGGTATAAAATTTTTACGAACTGGACAGCAGGGCGTGGTGATGCATGCCTATAGTCCCAGCACTTGGGAGGCTGAGGCAGGAGAATCAGTGAGAGTTTAAGACCAGCCTGGGCTACAAAAGTGAGCTCAAGGCCAGCCTGAACTGCATAGTGAGACCCTGTCTCAAAAACAAAACAAAATAACAACAACAAAAAGACAAAATCAAAACAACAACAAAAAAACCCCTTTTATAAATTGGATATGGAATTGTGAATTGGTTAATACAAGCATATTCTCTTACAAAAAGTAAGACTTGATATTTAAAAACTGTCCACTGCAGAAGCCAGGGACATAGCTTAGTGACCTGAGTGCTTGCCTGGCAAGTGCAAAGTCCTGAGTTCAATCCCTGGTACCACCACCAAGAAAACAAAAACAAAAACAACAACAACCCAGCACTTGGGAGGCTGAGGCAGGAGGATCGTTGTGAGTTCGAGACCAGCCTGGGCTACAAAAGTGAGCTCAAGGCCAGCCTGAACTGCACAGTGAGACCCTGTCTCAAAAATTTAAAAAACAACAACAACAACAACAAAAAAAAAACCAAACAAAAACCTTTACTGCAGAAGCTGGACACTGTGGAGCATACTTACAATCCTAGCACTCAGGAGGCTACACAGAAAGTTCTTGGCTGGCCTGGACAACATAACAAGATTCAACATCCACAAACACAGTCATAAGAGGACAAGTCGGGCGTGGTGGCGCACGCCTGTAATCCCAGCACTCGGGAGGCTGAGACAGGAGGATTGGTGCGAGTTTGAGACCAGCCTGGGCTACAAAAGTGAGCTCAAGGCCAGCCTGAACTGAATAGTGAGACCCTGTCTCAAAAAGACAAAAAAAAAAAAAAAAAAAAAAAAGGAGGACAACTATACCTAGCTGTCCACTACATGTAGCTCTCTCTTTTTTTTTTTTTTTTTTTTTGTGGTACTGGGGATTAAACTCAGGACCCTGTGCTTGCCAGGCAAGTACTTATTCCACTAAGCTATCTCCCCGGCTCCTCTACACGTAGTTCTAAAGTACTGCTTTTCTGTTATCATCTAATCTAATAAATAAAATTGCAAAAAATAAGTAATTCCACTGAAGCTTAACGACATAGGCTGCCAGTTACCAGCTCTTAGGTAATAATATTTTTGAAGAATTACCTTCAAAATTTTTCCAAAATGAAGATTCATCCAAATCTTCGTTCATAATGATATTTAGATATCAGTGCTCAGAAAACGAAGCACTGCCATTTTATTTACTTATATTGAATGTATTTGGGGCAGGGTCTCACCCCACAGTGTGTACTAAGAATGAGGCTTTTGGCCTCCCCAGAGCTGGGATGGGGAGGTGTGTGCCGCCATACCCCGCCTCCAAGGCTGGTCCTTAGCACTGTCATTTGAAAATTAAAACCACAAGCCAGGCGTGGTGGTGCATGCCTGTAATCCCAGCACTTGGGAGGCTGAGGCAGGAGGATCGGTGCCAGTTCGAGACTAGCCTGGGCTACAAAACTGAGCTCAAGGCAGCCTGAGATGCACAGTGAGACCTTGTCTCAAAAACAAATAGGCCACAGAACACTAAAGATTAACAATAATTTCAATAAAAGCTGTGAGCATCATTCATCTGTTATTTCAAAATGGCCTGCAGAATTGTGCTGCTATGATTTACGGAGCCAAAGAAGAGCTGAGACAGGTGTTGTGATACCTTAAGAGCTGCTTATTGTCTATCAGCACCTTCAGGTAATCAGCCAGCTTCTTTTGCATGAGGGCAAGGTAGAGCCATGCTCGGCCTCTCCCCACCGCCGTCCTGGAATCCAAATAGAGAACAAGCTGTGTGGCGCAATGATGGCAGCAGACACACAAACCGCGCCTCGGTTCCCTCAAGGGTGTTCCCACAACCTGTGCGGCTCGTGCCATGGGGACAGCAGAGGGGGAGCTCCTGAACTCTGGGGTCCATCTGCACTCTCACCCCAAGCACCTGTTCTCTGTCTTTTTTCCAACAAAATGAAGGAATCTTAAGCCACAAAGTTCTGGTTTCCAGAACACACACAACTGGACAGAACAATGCACAGGTAAGGTTTCTCAGTGATCCAGGAAACATGGGCCACACGGTGTGACACAGTGCAGCGCACAGCGCAGAGTGCGGAGTGTCCAAGTGCCTCAGGGACCCCACAGCACCGGCATCAGCCCACCTGTAAGTTGGGCTGTGTTCGCAGTGGTGGTACGCTGCGCACTGCACAAACCTTGCCACCTGGCATCTCGCAGCACAGCTGCAGCACGCAGACCTTCATGCCTCTGTACAACAATGGGTCTCAAAGGCTGCAGCTTTGAGAAGGCGCCCCTGCTCCTGAGAAGAGAAGCTTCTACCCACAGAACTAGAACCTCAAGGGAAAAGATCTTGTTCTAAGCAGAGAAACTGCATGAGTGACGGAAATAAAGGCAACGCTACAATTAACAACCTACATGAAAGGACGCTCACAGGGCTGGAGACCTCCCTCTATGCTTGGATGCCCCTAGAGTTCAGAAGCCAGCCTCCGAACGGCTAACCTAATTCCAAGATAATGATTCTAAACCACAGTAAAAGGGAGGAAAAAGAAGTAGGATAAGAAGACATGCAGGGCTGGCCCCCAAGGTAACTCAGGGGACTGAGCGCCTGCTTAGGCAAGGGGAGGGACTGGGGCTCACTCTTTGGCACCATGAGTCCAAGCTGTGTACTGAGACCCTGAACCAAAAATATAAAAACAGAAAAGAGTGCATAATATTTATGAACAGTGAGATGTAGGGACCATGGTTCCATCCCTGCCTGACACCACTGCATGCTGTGCTAGCCTGAGCCAGCTACACACACACACACACACACACACACACACACACACACACGCCGCTGAGATAGCTCAGTGGACTAAGCATCTGCTTAGGCAAGCACAGGGGTCAGGATTTGATCCCCGCACCACATGCCACATCAGCCCCACTCCTATGTGTGGGGCGGCTACCAAATGCAGGCATGGTAGTACATGCCTGTAATCCCAGAGCTGGGGAAGGGGGTCTGAAAACAGGAGGATCACAGAGTTGGAGCTGCATAATGAGACCCTGCATGAAAGACACACACACACACACACACACACACACACACACACACACACACACACACACACACAATATACAGGGCTGGGGAGATAGCCCAGCAGTCTAAGTGCCTGCCTGGCAAGAGCAAGGACCTGGTTCTTTTTTTTTTTTTTTGGTGGAACTCGGGGTTGAACTCAGGCCCTTGTGCTTTCCAGGCAGACACTTATTCCACTGAGCTATCTTCCCAGCCCTGGGCCTGGTTTGATACCCAGTACTGCAGGTTGTACTAGCCCTGGACCGTGCTGGCCACCAAAACTGGGCCTGGTGGTGCAGCCTGTAATCCAGCACTGGGAAGGCTGGGACAGGAGGATCACTACAAGCGTGAGCTGCATGGTGAGACCCTATACCAAATACATAAATGAAAGATAAAAGAAGATATGCAATGTCTGCATGATAGGCAAACCAAGGCGTCATGTGCTCCTTAGGAAGTGCCTAAAGGGGCACCACTTTTCTAGTGAAGAATCTGGTGACAACGGAATTCATGACTTAATATCTAGCACTGCACACTAAGATGGTAACTTAGGAAGGACATAAAGATCATGTTTAGGGCTCATCTCCACATTACTGTAAGAGCATAATGAGAATCTGGGGGTGACCGCAAAGCCCACATGAGGATCTTAACAGTGAACCGTACAACAGAATGCTGTGTGGCTTGTTACAAAAGCTGGTTTGAGCTGGGCTGTGAGTGGAGAGCACGGTGGTGCGTGACTGTGAACCTAGTGGCTGAGGCACAAAGATCGCCAAGTCAGAGGCAAATCTGGCAACTTGGTAAGACCCTGTCTCAAAACAATAAGGCTGTGGATATAGCTTAGTAGTAAAGCACCCCTGGGTTAGATCCGCAGTATGGAAAAGGTGGGGGGGATGCTATGCACGAAGAAATACTGAGCGTCTAGGCAGACAGGTGTCACCTCAGTTGATCATCACATGCTGCACACAGGCACTGCAAGGCCACGTGTGCCGGCTGCGCACAAGCACAACTACCATGCCTGATACATAATATGTACTAATAGTGCAGGCCTGTAAGCCCAGCACTTGGGAGGCTGAGCTAGAAGCACTGCTGTGAGTTTGAGGCCCACCTGAGCTGTACGGTGAGTTCAAGGCCAGCCTGAACTAATAGTAAGACCCTGTCTCAAAAAAAAAAAAAAAGAAAAAAAAAATCCTCTAGAAGAACATATGCTAATGTTTCTCACCCCTTGCACACCTATCAACACACTTTCTAGTTCAGGCTTGCCTCCCTGAAAACAATGGGCTCTTACTCCTCTCCCCTATTTAAGAACCAAACCCTTGCCTTGGCAAGCTGGAAAATCTTCCAGCATGGGAGGACTTCCTCCTCACAGCGTCCACGTCCCGCTAATGGACGCTGGTCCTAATCTGCTGCTGTCACAACACTGTTGTGCCAGGGAGCCGTCAAGTTTTTCTCTGAGTCGGGATCTTCAGATGTGGTCCTGACAGTCCTGAAGAGCTTGGCTCAAGTACCTCAGGTGCCAGCCCCCAAGCAGCAGGGACTATGGGCACCACTGTGCACAGCTGTGCCACGTGTTCCATCCCAGGGCCAGCGCGGAGCGGGAGTGTGGGTCGAGGCAGGTGCAGCTGCAATCCTGGAGGGCAGCGCGAAGTCATCCTCACCTCAGTGGAGCAGTGTGACGTGGTGGGACAGGGGATAAAATAAGGACAATCTCATCTGTCTGACTGACAATATGCCAGAAGGATCCACAAGGACACTGACTAAGCTTTTAATACATTTTTTCTCCCTTTCTCCCTCTTTTGGGGGCTGCCGGGGACTGAACCCAGGGCTTTAGGGATGAGCTATTCCCTCAAGCAGCTTATTCCTTGACTATAGGGTAACGGAGGAAGTATGCAACTGTTTGTTTCTGGCTGGTTTCTAGCTCCTAATTAAAAATCAAGCAATGAGAAAAAACGTTTAATTTTCAAAAGAAAGAGAAGCTTTGCCTGGCCGAGAACCACCATGTGCCGTTGCTATCTGCTCTGCAAAGCTCTGCGCAGTCAGCAGCCGGCCATGAGAACAGAGCCACCTGGGCAACAGGTTTTGCTATGGCACAGTCCTCAACTCTCAGAAGCATTCATTAAACTCTAGAAAAGTCTTCCGAGGAATGTAAAATGTGTCCTGTTTTGAACCACATTAAGTAGCTTTGTATTACCTAACCCCACAAAAACGCCTACTAAGTCACGGAATTTCCAAATGCCCTAGAAACTTTAGAACTCTGCTCAGCTCCCCCAGGTTCCTCCTGAAAGCATCGAGAGCAGAGAACCCTGGTCTGAGTGTCTCAGCATCCGGGAGAGCACGTCGAACACTGAGGGCTGCGACCTGTGAGCAACCAGAAGATTAATGAAGTGTGACGCCGTGGAGGATCTGATGGCAGGAGCTAGTGCTCAGGAGCCTTCAGCGGGGGCTGTGGCTCAGTGGTAGGGTACCTAAGAGACCCTGAATTTAGTTCCCAGAACTGAGGAAAAAGCATCGAAAAAATATCAGAAAAGTTCTAAGTGTAAAAGCTTTAAATGTATGTGATGAAGGTCCACAATGCTGCACTAGCAAGAGGGACCAAAGGCCAAGAATGCACAGAGCTCACGACAACAAAGGTCAGTGAGACTTAGAGGCTGTAGGGCCCAAAAGGCCACAACCTCCTCCTGGCTCCACGTTCCCCTGCCAAGAGAACGTGGGAACGTTAGTTCATCCACCTAAGTCTCAGTTTCCACACTTGCCAGGGGCTTCTAGAGGACCCATCCAGTGGATCAGATGAGCTAGTGAAATGCTCTCAGTATACTGCCTGACAGCTAGCAGATCCTTAGGGTGGTCATTGCTATTTTCTAAAACCAGCAGGTTGGCTCCACAGAACTGTCAAGCAAATGCTAAATGTTAGGCACCCCCATAGGAGGCTCTTTGGAGGACTCTCCTGTCAGCTTATGGATCCCTAGAGCCCCTCAGAAATGTCAGATTCCACGCAGATGCCACCTTTGTGTCCTCTTGAGCTTTGGACTCTGAGCACATGGGGAATGGTTCCAAGGACAAACCCAGACATGGTGAATAACTCACCAGCCCCAGCCTATCACAATATCCTTGACTTGGAGTTGACGATCTGGCCTAGACCCTATTACTCATGCTGTCCAGCTGTGTCCAGACTCTCAGAGTGTTAACGACGCCTGTTCCTTTGACTACTCATTACTAAGAGCTCTTCAACCTGTTCAACCTGTGCAGCAAGCAGGAGTCACTGCACTCATGTGAGAGAAAAGGAGAGCGAGGCTCAGAGGGACGAAAACCTCAGAGGGGTGCAGGTACCAAACAGCAGTACTATGAGTGCAGTGTAAGTAGAGCGTGGTTCATGCTACAGTGCGTTCCATGTGAGAAAAAGTTTATCAGCAAAGAATTGAGAAATGGGTAAACACGAGGGGGTTTTCTTTTAAAAACATCAAGTTGGTATTACTACTTCTCACTCACTTTAATTCAGGCAGATTTCTGACACTAGTAGCTATATCTGAGGCTTCTGGACAAAGTTTCTCCACCAGCTCCAAAGGACCAAAGAAAGACTTATTTTGGCCAATAAAACTCTTCTTAACTAAAAAGGGAAAACAAAAGTGTTATTCATAAGAACAGGTTGCAAAATCTCTTCAGGGGCCCACAGTCTGTCTCCCAAAAGCCAAGTGACAGGAGCAGAGCCACTGCTCAGCCCTTCTGATCCAGTCCTGGGGACTGGGAAAGGCCAAGGAGCAAAGAGCCCCTCCTTCTCCGGCAGCAGGGCTGCTGATATACCCGCTAAGCCCCTTTCTGTTGCCCTGAAAGAAACCAAGAGCCTTTTCCACTCACGGGGGAATGCTGTTAACCCTTTTCCTCCTCATGGAAATAGCAATGCTTCCTTTCTTCAAATCCTTGCTGTCACCTCTCACTGAAATGCTCCAGCAACCTAAGCGCTCTCCCAGGCCCCACCACTGCAATTCTTTCTGGGCCCAGCTAGGAGTTTTTTCACAAATGCAGATTAGGCTGCCCTAACTCGTCTTTATTTTCTTTTGGTCTAAGACTTGGACCAAATTCCTCCCTCTAATCCTCCAAACACAATGTAAATTCTAACTCCTTACATGCACTTAAGGACTTGCCGGAACCTCTCCTGCACACTCCCCCAATTCTCATACTCGCTCAGCAGCTTGTTTCCAGAAGTGCTCACTAAGCTGAGGTGGGTCCCACGCAGGACTGCTGCATGGGCTTTTATCCCCCGACAAATCTGTAGCACTGGCTCCTTCTCCTGGGGTCCCAGCTCAGATCTCACCTCCCTAGAAAAGTTCCCCTAGCTATTTGGCCCAGTTTCCTTCCTTTTTTTTTTTTGTGGGAGCAGGGACAGTTTCCTTCCTTAATTCGCCATCACTTAACTCCTTTGCTAAGCCGGGCGTGGTGGCTCATGCCTGTAATCCCAGCACTCGGGAGGCTGAGGCAGAAGGATCGGTGCGAGTTCAAGACCAGCCTGGGCTACAAAAGTGAGCTCAAGGCCAGCCTGAACTGCATAGTGAGACTGTCTTAAAATGACAAAAAAAAAAAAAAAAAAAAAAAAAAAACTCCTTTGCTTTCCTGACTTTTTGTAATTAGGGCTGTCTCTGTGTCTACCATCTGCCTTGTCTTCCAGAACTGCACTGTCCAAGGCACTGACCAGCCACACACAGGCTGCTCACAGGGCACTGGCACTGTGGCCAGCGCTAATAAGGAACTGAACTGAGCTTTGCCGGAAGCAACAGTGGGTCTTTAAGCCTTGGTATGGAAAAAGAATGTTAAAATGTTGTTAATAAAGTCTCAAAGTAAATATTATGTGTCAAGATGATATTTCAAATACACTGTTTGGTAAAATGCAGTACTATTAATTTCGTCTTTTTAAAACTTAAATGTGGCAGTAGAAAATTACAAGCTGCTAATGTCTCTGCACTTTTCTCTGGGCAGCGCGACTCTGCAGAGCGCGCTTCAGGGCTGCGGCCGCTCTGCACACAGTGGCTATCCTGAAACCGGAAGCCCAGGCCTACCTTTCAGCCCGTGTCTGAGGCAGTGCTCCATCACCACGAAGAACTGCTGCAAGGGTGCATGGTCCGCGTCCAGGCTGCGGCCCAGGCTCAGGGCGGACTGCAGCAAGACTCTGACGCTCAGTTTCATCATGTGCATCAGGTTGGCGCGTTCCTCCATCATCTGGCTTCTGGAAGCTGTGGGGCGGAAGCAAGGACACCGTCGTTAGCAGACTAGAGGAGGTTTGCGGCGACGGTGGGACATCGGGCACTGGGGAGCCGGGTGCGCAGGGCGCAAAGGGCTGACCAAGGGGTTCGCAGTCAGCTGTCACCGCGCCCTGCAGGCCGCAGCCCTGCCATTCTAGAGGCTTTCCCCAGGTGGTTCTGCGCGTTGCCACGGTGACGGCCCTATCAAGATTCACCCTGATTGGCGTCCCAAGACGCCCAAGCCTGCTTCGGCCAATAAAAGGGCCTGAACGCCATCTTAACCGGAGAGCATGCCGGGAGAGCGTCCCCGCGCCTCCGTCCCTACCGCCGGGCGGGGGCGCCACTTTGCACTCTCGGACGGACCTAGTCGCTGGCCTTTCCTCCAAGCAGGGGACAGTCCTGAAACTGCCACACTCTGTTTGCAGCCCGGGGGCCCGGGAGCCGCCTCCAGCAGGGCCGACTTGGAGGCTCTGCGCTGTCCTCAGGGTCGTGCACAGGCGCTGAGCCCCGGGGATCAAATTAGCTCGTCCTGGCAAAACCCACGGTGTAGGGAGCTGGGGAGACAGCTCCGAGGCCCAGGTGCCTGCTGGGCAAGTGCAAGGTCGTGAGTTTGAATCCCGGTCCCACAAAAACAAAACAAAAAAAACAAACCCACGGTGGCAGGGGAGCTTCTGGGAAGGGGCGATCTAGCCCGGCGCCCGCAGCTGCTCGGGTCTAAACGTCCACGTCCCGGAGGCCTCGGGACCCCAGGGCAGTGCTCCACCCCCAGCCATACCGCGGCCGTGTAGACGTGAGAAACTAGAATCTCAAGAAGCGAAGAGCAGCCCGGGGACAGCTGTGGTCTGTTACTTGGGAATTCCGAGAAGCTGGGGTTCCAGGAGGAAGGTAACAGCTCACCCTGAAGGCTTTCTGCTCGCTGTCTCCTCCCCGGCTTGGGGTGTTTTTAATTAGTATTTGTGTGAATCTAGCAATGGGCAAATGGTGGAGGTCAGAGACTGTAGCCCTTCTTTACTAAAGTGAGTATGCACCTGAGCACGTTCCTTGGCCCTAAATGAAAGTGAGATACTTCTGAGGGTTGGGGCTCACTTCGAGAGAGGTAAGTCTCCGTGAGACCTCTGAGCTAAATTCATCCAGTCTTCTCGTCGGTGTCTTTCGGCACCGACTCCTAACATTCAACAGGCAGGCGTCTTCCGCGTTAGCGCTGCCATCAGAGCGTCAGTAGGCCGGAGTGCTGCTCGAATGGAGTTCTGCACCCTCTGAAAACCCCGTGCGCGGCTGGGCCCTGGCCCACCCTCGGGGCTGCCACCAGCTGCCCTCGGCCAGCCCTGTGGCCTGGCCCTGACCCCGAACTGCAGCCCTGTCCCAGCCATATTCACGTTCTTTCCACAGTGACTGACTGCAGTTAATTCATAACTTGCTCTAAAATGACTACAAACATTCAGGTAGAATCCACTGTGCCATTTGTGCCTGAGGATCTGTGAAGACACCGGCAGGGAGGGGTGGTGTGACTAGGAGTGCAGGCTCAGACCCTGTTTTGGGCCAAGCGTTGGCCTTGGCCCACTACGACAGTCAGGGCGCCTGTCCCACAGGCGGCCATAATGGGTTAACTTTAGGGCTTTCACAGCAGCTACACTCCAGGCCTTTTTAATTTTCATTCTGAGGCAGGGTCTGTCTACTTGAACTTGGCATTTTCCTGCCTCAGCTTCCTGGAGCGTTGGGATTATAGACCTGTACCACCATGTCTAACAACAAATACTCCTATTTAAGAAAAATGTTGACCATGAAACAGCATTATGCTGGCCTTTCCTTGAGTATTCCAGAAGGTACTATGTAGAAAACTTTAGACAGTGCATGGTCCTACTGATGATCCTGACCCTGTGTTGGCCTAAGTGAATATATAGTTGTGTATTAATTTCGTTGTAGCTGTTGGGCTGAGACAGGATCTCAAGTAGTTCATGCTGGCCTTGAACTCAAAGTGCTCCTCCTGCCTCAGCCTCAAGCCTCAAGATATTACAGGTCTGTGTACTACCATGCCTGGCTAGGGAGCATTTGAAATTTTCACAGAAGCAGAACTGATAGGGCCATCTTTGTTCTTACTAATACACTCCAGCCTTAAAAGGAGATTTAAGCCGGGCGTGGTGGCTCACGCCTGTAATCCCAGCACTCGGGAGGCTGAGGCAGGAGGATTGGTGCGAGTTCGAGACCAGCCTGGGCTACAAAAGTGAGCTCAGGACCAGTCTCAACTGCATATCGAGACCCTGTCTCAAAAAAAAAAAAAAAAAAAAAAAAAAAAAAAAAAAAAAAAAAAAAAAAAAAAAAAAAAAAAAAAAAAAAAAAAGGAGATTTAAACTGTGTGGTGGCCCACACTGGTAAGTCTAGCACTGAGTCTCCAAAAGAAAAAAAAAGTAATAATTACAGAAAATTCCAGATTTGTTTTGTCTTATATTAATTCTTTCATGTGATAAACTTGTGATTTTCAAAAAACAATCACTGTCCTCCCCCAGTGTCTGTGGGAGAGCCAGAACCACAGATGTCCGGCCCTGCTGAGCAGGCCGCACCGGAGTGGGCGAGGCGCGCATACAGCAGGCCCACGCTGGGCAGCTCCGTGGCCTGATGTTCTGCAGCTGAGCTGTGTATGCTCTTCTTCAGTATAAACAGTTGCTATTATTTCACAGATAATTATACCTACTGTTAAATTTCTTTTATTGCTTTGTTGTGCTCCTTCATGGCTCTTATTTTTGCTTGTAATAATATATAACTTCCTGAGTACGCATACGTACATTACAATTTATTCATTTTTCTTTTCTTTTTAACTTACTCATTTTTCAATTTTAAGACTATTTCAACTTTACAAATTTTTTCCCATTACAGTATCAAGCAGAAAAGGGAAGATTCAGTAGATGACTTTAGTTATAGCTCATGGGGGAAAAGGTCACAACCTATCTGTTCCTCTCAAGATGAAGATGCCTTCGGGGTAGGTGAAGGTCAGTTTTGTTCTTTTGGGTGAATGTAATCTTGTAGTCGTATACTCACTGAACATAGTGCAGAAGAGTTTGAGGAAGAATGGCAGCTGACAACATAAAGAAATGTGACAGAACACTCACACAAAGGCCAGCACTTCAGTCGCTGAAGCAGCAGAAGCCCTTCGAGTTGGAGGTCAGCCTGGCTACAGAGTGAGTTCAAGGCCCGCCTGAACTACAAGGTGAGTCTAAAACCAAACCGAACTGAATCAAACCAAACCGAACCAAAACAAGAACACAAGCACATGGAATGGCAAACTGCAGAACTTCTAATAAATACTAGTTGTGGCGATCCTTTTGTGTTGTATAAATTATTCATATTTGGTAATACATTCAAAATTATAGTTGAAGACACAGGTGTTAGTTATACAGTGTGGTTTCAGTGGAAAAAGAACACAGCAATGCTAGGAATCTGTTATAACTAGCAAGACGAAACTCTTTACAGGAATGTTATTAATTATGGGCACAGTACCATCCCCAGATATTAATGATAGGTTAGGCCCAAGTACAAACTGCTAATTTACCATGGCCGGAATCCAACTCAGCCTATCTCCCCACTCCCCACTTCCTCCTCCCTCAGCACCCCAGCTCGGGTTACACTTCCACCTTTCCTGCCCACACAAGGGAGCCTCCAGTCAGCTCCTTGTGCGTCACTGAACCCGCCCCTCAAGCTCTGCCCCTAGCAGAAATCCATGCTCACAGCAGAGGATCCGCCCATCTGGCTGGTTCCAGTCTCGCCGTTAGGCTGCCTCTAAGACTTAGCAGTGTTATTTGTCTGAAAAAGGTGCAAGCCAATGGAGTTGTAAAGGGTGCTGCACAAGCTGCCCTATTTTTGGCTGTTCTTAACTGTTCACATTGCTCTAACACTACCAAATGCAGAATTCCCTGACTGAATTTAGAAAGACCATGAAAGAAATGAGTACGTTCAAGGATGCAGTAAAACTGGAAAAATGTAGTGCCAAACGGAGGTATGATCTTACTGTAAGAATGTCTTTTGTTTGTTTGTTTGTTTCAGTTTTTTTTAATTGTTTAAATTTAACAATGGTTATATTACATATTTTCATCATCAGATCAGTTTAGATTAATACATATACGTATATAAGATTGATCAAACAATTAAACATTAACCTTTCTAAATCCACATTACTTTTTTTTTTTCTTTTCCCCTTTCTTTTCTTTGAAAGTTGACATATTGCATATTGTCCTCACAATCATTCTACAGAGTACAGTGTGTGGGCATGACCCAC
>PVJA010018184.1:9856-23183 GCA_004027025.1 Myocastor coypus | reverse complement strand
TTTATTTTTTGTATCTTCCAGGGTCAAATCCCCTCAGGATTAAGTTTGAGACCGTAGACAGTACTTTGTAGAACAGTTGTTAGTGTTAGCCTTCGAGACGAGTCACGGCCATTGTTTGGCCAGTTTGCTTTCTGTGAAAGCCTGAGAGAATGTTTTTCTCTGGGTGACTCTCCTTAGACGCACTGCAGTTCATTCATCCCTTTCCTCTGAGGTCCCATAATCTCCTTGCCCAGGAAATTTGGGATACCTCTGAGTTATAGGATATTACAGCACAGGTTTTCTTATATCCTGGGTCTTTACTGACCTTGAAGGACTAGGGCCAAAATATTGGCTATCCTTATAGCCCTTCTTTTTCTCTAATTTTCAGTCTGTTAACTTACATTCTTAACCCTCCGGCAGAAAAGCTTTGTGATACTATTACTCTATAACATAGGTACTGGGCTTATCATCACTGGCTTTCTGAGTATCAAATATCTTTGACTTAGCTTGTAAATGATATTTTTGTAAGAATGTCTTGTGTTCACACCAACACATCAAAGGAAAATGGCATAGATACAGGATAAACTATAGAAATTATGTGCACCTGGGGCTGGGGAGATAGCTCCATGACAGAAGTGTCTGGCTGGCAAGTGCAAAGTCATGAGTTTGAGCCCTGGTCCCGCCAAAAAAAAAAAAAAAAAAGAAAAAAAGAAATTATGTGCACCCAGTGGTTCACATGCCAGAGAGAATGTCATGTGTCCTATTCATGGGTATTCTTTTTTTTTTTTTTTTGGTCCATTATGGCCAGCTCAGCCTGCCTGGCACAGGGACTGAACCGTGGTCCCTGCCATGGTTGCCTAAGCAGGTGCTTTAGAACACTGAGCCATCTCATCAGCCCTGCATGAGTATTCTTACCATATCATTTTGAAATTAATGAGCAGCTTACTATTTGAACATAGCACATTATTATGCAGATATTATCTGAGTATATTCTAGTGTAAGAATTGTGCATGGTGGTGGTGGTGGTGTGGTGGCACATGCCTGTAATCCCAGCACTTGGGAAGCTGAGACAGGAGGATGGGTTGGAGTTCCAGACCAGCCTGCACTGCATAGCGAGACCCTGTCTCAAAAAAAACCCCCTCAAAAAGGAACTTTTTTGTGACATAGTACAGCCAAAACATTTTCACCAGTACAATGAAAACGGAACAGGGTGCTGTGCAAGCATAAACTCTGAAAATCATCCTGGTGTGAAATCTGTGAAATGGACTTGGAAACCATGTACGCAGTTTGATCGAAGGAACTCCTGAAAACACAAAAGCTGATCTTATTTTCAACTACAGGTATCTACTCAGCAGACCAAAAGGTCATCATGCTGCTGGGCTTTAAGGAAAACATTAAACTGTCATAAAAATTGTAATGCATGGGGCCCGGTGGGATGGCTCAGTGGTCTAAAGTGCCTGCTTGGGATAGCTTGGGCGGCTCCAGGGACCACGGTTTGATTCCCCGGCACCACATGCTGCGCCAGCCCTGCCTTTGGGGTGGGCTGAGCCGGCCATAAAAATGAGTGAATAAATAAATAAAGGTTCTGAAACAAGGAAAAAAAAAAAAAAATTCTAAAAAAAAAAAAAAAAAAAAAATTGTAATGCAGCAAATTCGTGGTACCGCAGGTGAGAGGCACATTACAGACCCAATCAATGGGGTGCTCGGAAGATCTCCATGTTAAAATTTAAGGAAATTATTGTTATTTTTTTGGGGGGGACCGGGGTTTGAACTCACGACCTTGCACTTGCCAGGCAGGCACTTGGGCCACAGAGCCATCTCCCCGGCTCCCCTAAGGAACTTACTGTTGATAAACTATTAACCTGTGAAACAGTGTGGCAGGCACAGATCAAGAGAAAAACATTCACTTTATAGAAGCTTATTTTGGAACGGCCAGAGGGCCACTACCAATGTAGAGAATGCTAGCAAAGTTACCTGCTAGCATTGCTAGCTACTGTGCGGCGCTGCGCAGCACAGTCGTGCCTTAAGACGCCTGTGTGTCGCACAAGTCACCCCTTTAAAGACATTCATGAATACATTTCCTTCAATTTAACGAAATAAATGAGCATTGTAACAACTAATGCTGCGAGTGTGGTGGCGCACGCACGTAGGTCATCCCAGCACTGGGAGCCTGCAGCAGGACCGCTGTGGGTTCGAGGCCAGCTAGGCGACACAGGGAGATACTGTCTCAAAAACAAAAGCCCAGCTGGTATGAACAGTATTAATTAACATTTAAATTTGGGCAGTGGGCCGGCGAGACAGCTCAGAGGTCTAAAGCGCCTGCTTAGGCAAGCTTAGACAGCCTCACGGACAGCGGTTCGATCCCCAGCACCACATGCTGCGCCAGCCCCACTCCCAGGGCAAGCTGAGCCGGCCATAACATAAATACATAATAAAAAAAAAATCTAAATTTGGGCAGTAATTACCCAAATTCAGCAACTAACTGGGTTTGCAGGCTCGTTACTCGTTAGCGGGAAGCTGCGGAGTACCTGCGGCCGCGCCGCCTGTACGCCTCGGCGCCAGGGCCTCACCCGACCGCGGCTGCGCCCCGTCTCGCAGCGCCGGGCGAGCGCAGGCCGCCCAGAGGCCGAGGACTGCAGGCGGCGGCCAGCGCGCTGCGAGCGCGCGCCGCGGGGCCCACTGAGCGCTCGGGGCTGCGCGCACCCGCCCCGCCGGCCCCTCGGCCCCGCTCGCGCCCGCGCGCCCGCCCGTGCCTACCTGCGCGCCCCGCGCCTTCTCCACCGCCGCCGTCCCCGCCGCCGAGTCCCGCGGCCGCGCGCAGCGCGCTCCCGCAGCTCGCTGTCAGGCTCCCGGTAGCCCTGCGCGCCAGCGTCAGGATGGGCGCCGACCACTCGGGCGCCGCTCGCGGCTTTTCCGCGCTCCGCAGCTCGCCGGGGCTCGGCAGCTGGCTCCGCTCCACAATCTCAAAGTCCTCACTCAACTCCTGCCCTGACTCCGGGCCTGAGCCGCGCTCCCGCTTTAGGGCGGAACCCGCTCGGCTGCCGTCCTCCCAGTCGGCCATGTTGGTCGCGTCACGTGCGGGGGCCCTGCGGCGCGCGGGCGGGCGCAGGGGCGGCGCGCGGGCGGGCGCAGGGGCGGCGCCCGCCCGCGCGCAGGCGGTTTGGGCACCTGTTTCTCAGCCTTTTCTTGCCTCATCTCCCTATTGGGCTTTCTCTATTGAACTTTGGTAAAGTCCAAAGCAGTAGAAACACCCAGATTCCCACCAGTTAGGGGGACTTGTTGCACGGAGGATGTCTTGAATTTTCTCCCAGAATCGGTGTATATGCAGCCTGGGATCTTATTCCTCCATTTTTTTGTGACACCATTTTCTCCTTTTATTTCATATCTAATATTTTTTACTTCATTTTTCTTCACTTTGTTCAGAACAAACCTGAAAAGTACTAACACTGATAGGTTGTGACCCTAGAATGAATCCTTATGGTGGTCATCTAACATGGCGGAAGCCCCTAAAACAACAGCTTATCTTCCCACTGACCCACCTCTCCCTTCTT
Source organism: Myocastor coypus (assembly GCA_004027025.1). Classification (NCBI taxonomy): domain Eukaryota; kingdom Metazoa; phylum Chordata; class Mammalia; order Rodentia; family Myocastoridae; genus Myocastor; species Myocastor coypus. The sequence continues at coordinate 19,653 of PVJA010018184.1, read as the reverse complement.
TCCCAGCCTAGTCCTGGATACAGGTTCCTCTCAACTTTTGGCACATACAAGGGAGCCCTCTAGTGGCTCTTTGCCTGTAATTGAAACTGCCTCTCAAACTCTGCCCGGCCAAAGCCGGTCAGTCTCAGCTTTCTTGGTCTCAGGTCACAGGAAACCCCCAGCTTCCCGTGGGTTTTCTCGTGACTTTAGAGTTAATGAAGGCTTCTTTAATGTTTCCTATTTCTACTACTTCCCTGAAAAACCTAACTCGGGCCCCAAAGTTAACTAGATCTCAGCAGGAGGCCCGGTTCTTCTGTGAGGCGCATTCTGAATGCGCCCCATCAGTGCTGTGCCCCCCTCAATCCGGCTAAATAGCTCAGCAGAGTAAAGCGCCTGTTTAGGCAGAGCGCATTGGCTGGGGTTCGATAAACACAGGCGGATCACTATGAGTCCGATCTAAGTAGTGAGACTCCGTAGACCAGACCCTGTAGATTCTGTACTGAAAAAAAAAAAAAAAAAAAGGGGACACATGCTCCTGCTGTGAGTCGGATCTAGAGATCAAAGGTCAAACAAATGCTTCCTCCTTAAAGATAAGCATCTGAGCTTGATCATCACCTCGAGGAAGCCGGGAAGAATCACTAATCCAACTACTACCGGCTAGCTACTGGATAAAGTCCTGTCCTATGTTCATGCCTGCTTGGTACGGCTTGCTCCCCCATTTGGTCCTGGACTTAGCCCGAGCAGTGACGCTTGTAATGTCATTGGTGGACCATAGTTTTTCCCACCTCATGCCCACCTGAGTGCGTTCCCATGTTCTCCACATTAGACCTGCATAGTTTTACTGTATAAAAGTCCCTGGAAGAGACAGCTTCCTAGGGAGCATCTGCTCAGGGCTCCCCTCCTGTCCCCCTCTTGGCCAGAGCTTTCTTTCCTCGAATAAATATATTCTGCTCACAACCTCGGTTTGTTCCTAAAATTCATTCTTTGGTTTTAAGAGAACACGGACTTGTCCCAGGTACCTTTCAGGTCTCAAGCTTCATTTTCACCTCTCATCCTTTGGAGGTCCCTAGGTCAAAAGGACAGGAAAGGGTTCACAGAGGCGGCTTAGGTGAGGTGTGGAAGCCCTGGATTCCACGGTCTGGCCTGGCAGAGGGCGTGATGAGCCGGCTGACCCTGAAGTTAGAGCGTGGGGGAGGACTGCAGGGCAGGTGCTGGCCAAGTCCCCAGATGTAGGGCCCGATCGGCCTTCCTCTCTTGGGAGGGAAGAGAATGGGGTGACTAGAAACTCGCTTTTCACTGGTATTTCCCTGGCGCGCAGTGCATTGTACTGACCTCATAAAGCCCACAGAACTGCTTTGCCTGACTCAGAGTGTTTAAGAATCTTTAAAGGCTGCGGAAGTGTAGAAATCAAATGATTTCACCAAAATCTGCGCTTAGCCTTCTGGGTTCACGGGACAGTCGGACAGGTTGAAGCTCCCCGGGGGGGTGGATGTGGAGTGGGAGGTGCTGCTGCTGAGAACGGGTTATTTATTGTATGACCCGAGTTAGGGAATGGAGCCTGGGGTCGAGCAGGGCCATGCCAGAAATGGGGACAGCGAGGGCTACAGAGGTGCACACAAGGTTGGGGTGAGGGGTGGAGGGTGGGGGGTGGGAGGAGGGAGGGGCAGGGGGAGGAAGGGGGTGCCGAGCTAAGCAGAAGCGTGCACTGAAGAGGCCCCGCCCCGCCTGCCCAGCTCTCCCGGCTGGTGAGGGCCACAGACACCCCAGGTGGACCAGATGTGGAGAGCGGTGGGGTGTGGAGGTGAGGCTCTTACAAAGCCAACCGACTGTCTTCAGTTCTCCACCATGGCGGATCAAGGTGAGAAGGAGAACCCCATGTGGGAACTTCGAATTCGCAAGCTGTGCCTTAACATTTGCGTCGGGGAGAGTGGAGACAGACTGACGCGGGCAGCCAAGGTACTGGAGCAGCTCACGGGCCAGATTCCTGCGTTCTCGAGAGCCAGATACACAGTCAGGTCCTTTAGCATCAGGAGAAGCGAGAAGATCGCTGTCTACTGCACAGTCCGAGGGGCGAAGGCAGAAAAAATCCTGGAGAAAGGCCTAAAGGTGCGAGAATATGAATTAAGGAAAAATAACTTCTCCGATACTGGAAACTTCGGTTTTGGAATCCAGGAGCACATCGATCTGGGCATTAAGTATGACCCAAGCATTAGTATCTATGGCCTGGACTTCTATGTGGTGCTGGGTAGGCCAGGTTTCAGCATTGCAGACAAGAAGTGCAGGATAGGCTGCATTGGGGCCAAACACAGAATCAGCAAAGAGGAGGCCATGCGCTGGTTCCAGCAGAAGTATGATGGGATCATCCTTCTTGGCAAATAGATTCCCGTTTCTGTTCAGAAGGCCAATAAAATATTTTCAGTGAAAAACAAACAAACAAAAACAAAACAAAACAAAACCAAAGCCAACCAACTGTAAAGGGCGTGAGGCCGAAGCGTGGGACAGGCTCTGTGAGGGTGGTGAGGCCGACCGAGGGCTACCGAGTTCACTCTTCGCTTATATGTTCTCTTCATATACTTCAAGTTTGTACTTAATGCCTTTCTCCTCCTGGACCTCAGAAAGCACACCTGGGTATTTGGGGGAGGAGCCTGTATTTCTTCAAATCAATTTCTGGGAAAAAATATGTCACTTTCAAATTCCTGCATGATCCCTAGTCATGAACAGTTTAACATGGCCTGGCCGATCCAGGGCTTCCTTGTAAACGGCACTGCACCCACGGCCCACACCGGGTCTTCCTTGCTGGCTAGTTCTGGCTGCTCAGTAAGCTTCAGGGCGTCACCCAGACTTTGGACAAGAAAGTGAGGGCCTTGTGGAGGTCGCTTGGATTCTTTACTGAGTACTATATTCTGTCTTTCAGAGGTCGATTCTTCTCAGGAATGGAGAACCATTACCACCAGATTCTGTTTACCTTCCACTGGGGTGGTTGTGGTCATTCTCTGGAAATAGTTGAATTCATTCCTGGGGGCGGGGAGGGCAAGTCCCTGTTCTTGTCGATACCCATGTTCTGGGACACAGCTACGATGCAGTTCAGAGGGCGGGCCATGGTGAGGCTCGCTCCAAGCTGGCTCTCTGTGCTTGTATTTGTTTGAAATCTTTTTTTTTTTTTTTTTTTAAGCCATTGTATTTTTTAAAAAAATTTTTATTTACTATTTTTATTCTTGTTTCAGAGCCCTTGTTTGTTTATTCACTCATTTTTATGGCCAGCTCAGCCCGCCCTGAGGGCAGGGCTGGCGCAGCATGTGGTGCCGGGGATTGAACCGCAGTCCCTGCAGTGGCCCAAGCTTTCTTTTTTTTTTTTTTTGGGACCAGGGTTCGAACTCACGACCTTGCACTTGCCCAGCAGGCACTTGTGCCTCGGAGCTATCTCCCCAGCCCCGGCCCAAGCTTTCCTAAGCAGGCGCTTTAGACTGCTGAGCCGTCCCACTGGTCCCCCTTCTCTTTTTCTGCTAATGGAAAATTGTTTTTGTTGTTGTTGTATATTTAGGGAAGGGTCTACAGGGTGTTCAGGGTCTCACTAATAGATCAGACCTGTAGTGATTCTCCTATTTACAGCCTCCCAAGAGCTGGGATTACAGGCATGCGCCACCACACCTGGCTACTATTTTATTTTATTTTTTAAAAATTATGTATGTATGTATGTATTTGGTACGAGGTCTTGTTATGCAGTGTGGACTTGTCGTGATTCTCCTGTGTCGCCCTCCCCAGTGCTGGGACTGCAGGCATGTAGTCTGTAAGCTGGGCTTCTGTGTCCGGCGTAGAGCATCCAGGGCTCCAGGGTCCGCACTGAGCCGGGGATGGAACCTGGAGCTGGCGCTTGTCAGGCCGGCACTTAGACTGCTGAGCTGTCTCCGCACCCTGTTTGTAAACTTTTAAGCTAAGTTTGATTTGGTTCGATCTGATTGTTGTTGCAGCACTGGGAACCCAGCCCCGGGGGCCTCGAGCATGCTAGGCAAGCATTCTACCACTGAGCTACTTTCCCATCTGTTCTGACCTGATCTTTCTGATCAGAAAGTCCAACTTTCTGATGTTTGCACTGCTTTACGTGATCGAACCTCGCGCCATCCACGCTGTGCTCTGGGTATTTTCCTCATCACCCCTCACCTAGCCCAGATAGCACCCGTAGGTGAACGCAGCGTGGTAAGCGGCTGCAGCCACTTCGGCAAGCACGACCCTAGGGGCGCCTGCTTACGCCGTCGCGGAGCTAACGGGGCAGTGGCCGCAGACTCCGGAGGCTCTGCTCTGCGGAAGCAAAGGCTTGCCTACGGCAGCTGGTGCCTACCAGGAGCGCGGTTAAACCCCCGCCAAGAGACAGGAGTTTGTGTAGCAGAGCTATTTTGCTGCCACCTAGTGTTCCGAAGAGGAGGCGATCGTTTCCACCCCTGGTCCGTCGCGCCGGCGCTGCTCCGCCCTGCTCCTGCCCCCTACACCGCCCACATTTCCGTCTATTCCTGTCGGTGCGTCCGTCTGACCTTCTGCCATCCTCTGTGCTCCGTGCTCTGGCGCTGCCTAGCTGTTCGACCCCGTTTGCTGTCCTCGTACAGCACGTGGACCTCTCCAGGCCCACGGGGCCGCTTCCTTTTCGTGAAGCACACCAGGTGCCAGGTTTTTTTTTTTTTTTTTTTTTTTTTTTTTTGTCTTTTTCAGACAGGGTCTCGCTATGCAGTTCAGGCTGGCCTTGAGCTCACTTTTGTAGCCCAGGCTGGTCTCAAACTCACATCGATCCTCCTGCCTCAGCCTCCCAGGTGCTGGGATTACAGGCTTGCACTACCACGCCCGGCTCCAAAGATTTTTTTTATTTATTTCTCTTAAACCTCATGTATTTGTTTGTGTTATGGCTGGCTCAGCCTGCCCTGGGGTCAGGGTGCGCAGCATGTGGTGCCAGGGATCGAACTGCGGTCCCTGTGGCCGCCTAAGCTTTCTTAAGCAGGCGCTTTAGACCACTGAGCCATCCTGCCGGCCCCCTCGTGTGATTTTTATCTTTCCTTCTGTTCCTGTTTGTTGATTTACATATGTTGAACTATTTTTGAATCTCTGAAAGGAAGCAAATTTTGTCATGATCTTCTAAATGATTTGTTGCATTCTGTTTGCCAGTATCTTGTTGAGGATTTTTACATCTATGTTCACGAAAGAGATTGGCTTCTTGTTTTGTTTTTTAGTTGGGTCCTTGTCTGGGTTTGGAATCGGGGTAAGGCTAGCTTCTAGAAATATGTTCGGGGAGGAATCATTCCTCTTTTTGCATTTCGAACAAGGGTTTAAGGAGTCTTGATGTTAGTTCTTCCCTTAAGTGCTTCTTTTTTTTTAAATGCTGTCCTGTAAACTTTATTTATTTGCTTATAATAATAAGAATAACTGGCTCAGCCTGCCCTGGGGAGTGGGGCTGACCCAACATATGGTGCCAGGGATCGAACCGCAGTTCCTGCGGTTGCCTAAGCTTGCCTAAGCAGGCGCTTTAGACTGCTGAGCTATCTCACTGGCCCTGTTCCCTTAAGTTGTGGAAACGCTTTGCAGTGAATCCAGTGGGCCCTAGGATTTTCTCAGTTGGTAATTTTGTTTCTGCTGTTCTGAGATAGGCTCTGCCCTGGCGCTCAGGATGGCCTTGAAGGCATTGTGTGGCCCTGCTCTGTTCTTTCTGTCTTTCAGTAGGTTTGACCAAGGGTTTCTCTATCTTGCTTAGCCTTTCAAAGAACTAATTCCTGGAATCATTGAGCACCTGTATTTCTAAGTAGGCACTTTAGACCACTGAGCCATCCTGCCAGCCCACACCTGTATTTCTTAGTCTCCATTTTATTAATTTCTTCTGTGATCTTTGAATTTTCAATTTTTTTCTAGAAGTTTTGGTTTGGGTTGCTATCGCTTTCTAGGGCCTTGAGACGCCTTATTAACTTGTTCATTTGGGACCATGCTATTTTTCTGCGGACATTCATAGCTGTAAACTCTCTTGTATCACTGCTTTCACTGTATTCCCTGTAGGTTTGGCATCTGATTCTAGAAACTTTAAAATTTCTTCTCTAAGCTCTTCTATGACTCATTGATTATCAGGAGCATATTTTAGCAAGAACTTTGTTTTTTGTTTTGTTTTGTTTGTGGGACCAGGGTTCAAACTCACAACCTTGCATTTTCCAGGCAGGCACTTGTGCCATGGAGCTATCTCCCCAGCCATCAGGAGCTTATTTTAAAATCTCCCATGTGTTTGCACAGTTTCTGTGGTTTTTGCTGTTGGTTTTTAGTTTCATTCCTCTACGAGCTAATAGTATGTAGAAAACCATTTTGGCCATTTTGTATTTTTTTAAAGCATGCTTTATGACCTAAGATCTGATCTATGTTTGCAGAATGTTCCACCTGCTGCTGGGAAAGATGTGTACTCTGCGGATGTTAGATGGAGCCCTCTGTAGACACTGGTTAAGCCCATTTGTTCAATGGTGTGGTGTGACTCTGGTATTTCTTGTTTTTTGTACTTGTGGACCTATCTGCTTGTAAGACTGAGGTGTGCTTTGTCTCTCTGTCTCTCTCTCTGCCTCTCCTTCCCTGCCCCATGCTTCTTTGTCTGTGAATCTGCGTATCCTAGGTGCTCCCCATAGTGGAATCAGGTCACGTGGTCCTCTGCCCCTGGCTCCATCCACATCGTAGCACATAGTGGAATTTCACTCTTCTATGCACCTACGTAGTACTTCATCATTTTATATGTCAGCCAGGCTGTACAGTGCCCCAGCGTCCAGCACCCACAGCCTAGAACTTCCTAGTTTTTCTTTTTTAACAGTGATGCAGCTGGCTGGAAGGTTTTGCATGAAGCAGAAAGCACAGAGCCTCAAGCCAGATGTGGTGGCACATACCTGTAACCCGGGCTTCTCAAGAGGCTGAGACAGGAGAATCGTAAGTTTGAGACCAGCCTAGGTAACATAGTGAGACCCTGTCTCAAAAGAAGAAGTGAAAAGAGTGGGGATGTGGGTTGGTGGTAGAGCCCTGGCCCGGCGTGCAGGAGGCCCCTCAGAAAGGTAGAACTTTGCGATGCTCCTTAAACTTGCCCGCTCCTTGCCACTTCCGGTTTGCTCCGGCTGAGTCTCTTCAGCGGTTTCTTGGGGCTTCCCCATCTTGCTCCCCAGGGTCTTTTCCTGGGGTTCATTGTCCTTCTCCATCCTGGGGGCTCAGATCCAGCTCTTGCTGATTCGCCCGTATACAGGCAGCAGGGCCGTTATTTGCTCCGGGATCTGAGTTAGAGCTGCAGAGCCCTCCTTCACGCTCAGGCGTGTTTAGTCTGGCAACTCACAGCCCTACCGCTGGTTTTCTTTGGTTTGGCTTTTTGGAATCCATATTTTTCTTTTACGTCTTCTGCATTCTTAAAATATCCCTTCTCTTAGTCTAAGATTTAAAAAAAAATTGGCTTATGATTTCTTCTAGTAGTATTACAATTGCTCCTAACATTTGCGTCTTCATCTTCTCCTCGTGTTTGTTTCTTGTTGTCTTTTCCAGACGGGGTTTTGCTAGGCAGTTCAGGCGGGCCTTGAACATGCTTTGCAGCCCAGGCTGACCAGGGCTCTTTCTGCCTCAGCCTCTGCAGCGCTGGGACTAAGGCTTGCGCTACCACTTCTGTCACCTCTTCTTATTCCTGCCTGAGTAACTGTGGGTGACATGGAGCAGGACAGCAGACAGGAGGAGCTGCAGCAGCGCAGCTAGCGACAGGGTGGTGGCCTGGAGCCTGTGAGAGCCAGGATTGGCGAGAAGCGCTGGCCGCGTGGGGCTGGGGCTGCCAGCAGCTGCGCTGCGCAGCGCTGTGGAATTAAGAATTTTTTATTTTTATTTGTATTTATTTTATTATTTTTTTTCTTGTTTCAGAACTTCTGTTTGTTTATTTATTTATTTTTATGGCCGACTCAGCCTGCCCTGAGGGCAGGGCTGGCGCAGCATGTGGTGCTGGGGATCAAACTGTGGTCCCTGCATTCGCCCAAGCTTTCCTAAGCAGGCGCTTTAGACCACTGAGCCATCCCATCGGGCCCAGCGCTGTGGAATTAGCATCCACGTCCACTGAAGCCGACAGCATCCACCGCATGTTTTACGTCCTCTACTGAACTTAGACTCTCAGCACCTGTGCACGTAGCAGGCACGCAAACAAAAGAGCTGGTAAAGACTTGACATAAGTATGAGAGTACGCAGCAGGACAGGCAGATTTAAAAAATCATTATAAAAACCAATAATTACTTAGGAATCGACCTAACTAAGGAAGTAAAAGACCTTTTCAATGAAAACTATAGTACTCTGAAAAAAGAGATCTTAGAAGATCTCAGAAAATAGAATGATATTCCCTGCTCCTAGATAGGAAGAACCAACATTGTAAAGATGGCCATACTCCCTAAATTGTTGTACAGATTTAATGCAATTCCTATCCAAATACCATCAACATACCTCACATATCTGGAGAAGTCATTCCTAAAATTTATTTGGAACCAAAAAGGACCCAGAATTGCAAAGACAATTCTAGGCAACAAAGGTATGGCAGGAGGCATTACAATTCATGACCTAAAGTTATACTACAAAGCTACAGTAATAAAATCAGCATGGTATTGGCAAAAAAATAGAGCTGAGGATCAATGGAATATATTAGAAGATGCAGAAGCAAATACAAACACACTCAGCCACCTTATTTTTGACAAAGGGGTCAAACATGTTTACTGGAAGAAAGATAGCCTCTTTAACAAATGGTGCTGGGAAAACTGGCTCTGTACATGCTGAAAACTAAAACTTGATCCTAGTCTGTCACCATGCACTAAACTAAAGTCAAAATGGATTAAAGATCTAAATATTAAAAGAGAAACATGGGCCGGGTGGGATGGCTCAGTGTTCTTTTTTATTTATTTATTTATTTATTTATTTATTTATTTATTTTGGCTCAGTGTTCTAAAGCACCTGTTTAGGCAAGCTTGGGCAGCTGCAGGGACCACGGTTCGATCCCTGGCACCACATGCTGCGCCAGCCCTGCCCTCGGGGTGGGCTGAGCCCGCCATGAAAATAAATAAATAAACAAAAGTTCTGAAACAAGAAAAAAATAAAAAAAAAAGAGAAACATTAAATCTCCTAGAAGAGGAAATCTTGAAGACATCAGAGTAGGCAAAAAGTTCAGGGACAGAAATCAAATTGCACGTTTAACTCTTGAAAGCATCAACAAATGGGACCTCCTCTGGCTAAGAAGTTTCTGCATGTCAAAGGAAATCATCAACAGAGTGAAAAGACGACCCACAAATTTTGAAAAGATTTTAACTAATAAGTATTCAGACAAAGGTCTTCTATCCAGAATCTACAAAGAACTAAAAACCATTAGGGTTCCAAAATTCAAAGACCCAATCCAGAAATGAGCATCTGAGATGAACACACACTTCTCAGAGAAAGAAATGCAGCAAGCCTACAAATACATGAAGAAATACTCCACATCACTAGCCATTTGTGAAATGTAAATCAAAACAACACTTAGATACCATCTCACCCTAGAAAGAATGGCTATCATAAAGAAATCAACCAACAACAAATGCTGGAGAGGCTGTGGGGAAAAAGGAACCCTTCTCCACTGCTGGTAGGAATGCAGATTGGTGCAACCATTATGGAAAGCAGTGTGGAGGATCCTTACAAAACTAGAATTGGAAGTTCCATTCAATCCAGCTATCCCCCTACTGGGAATTTTCCCAGAAGAACTGAAAACATCATACCATAGCGATATCTGTGCACCTATGTTTATAGCAGCCCAATTTGTAATAGCCAAATCTTGGAAACAACCA
>PVJA010018183.1:0-42942 GCA_004027025.1 Myocastor coypus | reverse complement strand
AAAAAAAAAAAAAAAAAAAGAAGTGTCTTCCAGCCATAGACACATATACACATATAAAAGCACTACCTGTAGTACAAGTTTTCTCAAAATATGGGGCTACAGAAAAACACAGGGAGAAATGGATGGATGGAGGTTAGTGTAAGAATTTTTAAGTGTGGAAGAACTTTTCTACAACTTTTCTACACCTCCCAAAGGAAATATTCTGTAGCAGAGAGAGGACAAAAAGGGCTGAAGGGGGAGGCTGCAGGAGCAGGGACAGGTGCCCTGGTGGCAGGGGTGGAAGGGGTAAGAGGTGGGTGTGCAGTGTGAGGGTTCAGGGATGCTTGTGTTCCTTTGCCTGAGTCCAGAAAGGGTCCATTCTAGACTGACTTCCAGGATCTGTTAGTGGTAGAGAGTGAGAGGAGGGCAAAGCGCTGGGGCTGGGGTCCATAGTCCCTGGCTCTTCAGCCATCTGTCAAGACCAGGATAGTAAACCTGATGGAATGAGCCTCCCTCCCTCACCCTTTGAGTACAACCTACTTTTGCCTATCACCCTTGCCAATTCACTGTCAATTGGATAGGATGCCCACCTATCCCACTCCTTTGCCTGGGTTTTTTAAGCATCATATAGATCTCTTAGATGCCAGTCCAGAAGTTGGTTACACGGATTATTCTAAATCCATTTTCAGTTTCTACACCTTGTTTGATGCTAGAAGGATTCTTTGTTTCTAGGACTTACATTGCTAGTGCACAAATATAAGCTCGAGGAATAAGCAGTGTTGCAAGTGAGGTGCGCAGAAGAAAGGGGACTGGAGCAGAGGAGAGAAGGAAAGTTTTTCTAACAGTTGGATATTTTAACAGAAATGGCACAGTAGCCATGACACAAAGATTCAGAAGTCATTACACTTAATGTGAAGGTCATTAAGTTTCATTAGTTTCACAAAGTACATTTGAAAGTGAGCAGACAGGCAGTCTATCACTTCTTAGGATCTCTGCATGGTTTAAAACAGTTCTCCACACAATATTGGTGTATGCTTTTCTCCCAGCTTTCCTACACATTCTTAGACTCCACAAAACTTTTTCATTTTCTTCATGGGGAAAATTATACTGAATCAGATTTAAGAAAAATACTAAGTAGAATCAGAGTTGATTAATTTGCTATATCGTGAAAACAGAATTGGATGGGTAACACTGAGCCAGAAGCAAGATTCTGCTTAGATCAGCAGGGTGGTAAATACTGCTTCATAGGTGGTTAAATACTGTCAGTTATGACATTGTTATGATATAGATAGTTTGAGTGATATATTCTCTTTTTCTCTATTTTCTGCATTTCAGAGTATTTGGCAAAACTTTGGGGTCCAGAGATAGCAACAACAAAAATGTTTTCTAAGGAAAAGATGTCTGAGACAACTCAAGATACAGGTAAATGAACTACCATAAATGTAGAATATTTCTTTAAATAATGCAGTTATATCTAACATGAATTTCCAAGGGAGACATAGATTCCCAACACCTTAGGAATGGAACATTTTCCCAGAAAACATTGGAGATCCTAACATTTTTAGGAAGTGTTTCAGAAATCTTGTTCAAACTAGTGAAAAGATTTCATCACTTTGAAAATGTGCTGCCTTTTAGTAAGAAAAATGGTATTTGTGTTTCTTAGAATTATTGCCTGTTCATCTCACTGAGACATTACTTAGTGCTCCTTAATTCATCTTATCCCATTAGACAGGTTCGCCACGGTTTGACTCTTTGTTTCCTTCCTTAGAGGTAGCATTCATTTATATGTGTGTTTCTGTTATTATGGGGGAAAAAACCCCACACCAATTAAGTCATTAGATAGTGTTATCTGTGGCATCCAATGAAGTGCCTCCCAGGTGAGCACAGGAACCACCTTGTCTGTTAGGATGGGCAGGATTGATACTGTTCATTTTATTGGAATAATGCAGAGTTTTTAAAACCTGTGTTTCTATATTTGCATAACTTCACCTACTGTAGTTTGAGTCCCTCTTCTATGGCAAGCACAGTGATAATGTTGTCATGTAGTTTATCTCATATCCCCATCAGAACAAGCCTGAGAGGGTATAAACTTGATGTACATATGAGTCAGAAGGGGTCGAGCTATACTTCAGGTTATAAGCAATCCCCACATTGGGGTGGCTTAATGCACACTCTGTCGAAATGTCCAGGGCACATGCCAATCCTGCATGGATGGGGTGGTAGATGTTGGGACATTGAGTTTCTCCTAATAGAATAATTAGACCACTCAAACTGACAGAGCAGCCAGTGTCTAGAATGTAAGTGGTCACTCACTGTACGAGAGGGAAGAAAGCCCCAGGACATGCGAAAACTGGTAACTCCCTGTTCAGGCCTAGGAATAGCATAGACCTGCACAGTTGCTTGGCAAGAGTTAGTCACTTACACACACCAATCAAAGACAGTTGGGAGCTGGCATTCTACCTGGGCAGTGCCTGGAGCAAGGGACCATGGGAAGCCTTGGTGAGCAACAGCACTGTGCCCTGTAGACAATGGAAGCCCAGAAAGCTTAAGGACTTACATCCATCACAGAGGCCAAGTGACAGAACCTGGGTCTGAATACAGACAGGAATAATTGAGAAGTCAGTGGCCTTTCTGTTCCTTTCACAGCACATGCCACTCTCTTAAATGGGACTCAAAAGTGTTTATAGCAATAATTCCTTTACTTCTGAGGTAGAATTTCCTCTTTCTTAATTATGTAACATTCAAGCAGTTGTGCCGATTACATAGATATGGTGCCATTGGTCAAAACATCAATCCTGACAAGCCTCAGCACATTTCCTAACAAGTGAATACAATGGATGCTAGCATATCCATTGCATTCAAGGATGAAAGATACAAAAAACAACCTGATGGTAGATGGAAGGACTGATGATTGTTTTCTTAGTGAAAAACTGTCTGGTGTGTTTCCATGTCATCAGGGAAGAATAACAAGTTAAGTGCACACATTAAGTGGAACTGGTAGTGGAGGTGATACAGTTCACCAAAAAAGGCCAATGTCATGGTTCTGCAAATGGGATAGTCATAGGGGCTGGGGAGATAGCTCCATAAGATTAAGTGCTCGCTTGGCAAGTGCAAGGTCCTGAGTTCAATCCCCAGTTCCGAAAAAAAAGTGATAGTCATAAAACCTCTGGAAGTATGGTTAGAAAAAACTAGACAGGGTACAGAAAATCCACAGAAGGTGTGATGCTTGCAGTTACACAGAACACTGAATAGATATGATAATAAAGGTATGCTTATAGTTTGAAACTTCAGATTAGGTATATAATATCCTGTGGGAAAATAAAACTTTGAAAACTGAAGAAGTAGAAAAGTGTTAACATTGCTAAAGGTACTCTTTAAAAGTGATACATGTAATGGTATAATGACTAGCCCAAATCATTTAGTTACACTCACGGGAAAAGTTCAAATACATCCATGGTTGGCAAAACAAAGCCAGCTAAGACTAAAAATCGAGAATGCAGCTTGACCGAATTATGTTTGGTTCCAGCACAGGAAGTTAGTACATCATTTGTGAGAGGTTCATTGTACTTTTAAAAATATTCCTGAGCAAGGAAAGGAGAAAAGTATGATTTTCACAAAAGGCTCATGAAAAAGACATGCAGGAAATTATCCAGGCAAAATTAAAGCACAGCCATTACAGTACTTCTCACTAAATCAGAAAGAACACTGTTTCTGTCCATTTCCCACAAGTGAGAAAGCAATAATTCACACCATATATCACTCTTAGTAGTGAAACATTAACAGTGTTCCTTTCAAAATGGGAATTGGATGAGTCCTATGAAGATCTTTCCTCACCATCATTGCTTATGTCCTACAATAGGATATACCCTGTAACTGGCAGCTCAGTAAATCATGTCACAAGCATGTATATATATATATATATATATATGCAAATTAATACATGTACAAACATGGAAATAAAAGTGGTCCATGTGGTTCATCTAAACCTCAAAAGAGGGCCCAGAATGTTAAAATTAATACACGGTAGGGCCAACAAATATCTCAGCAGGATAAGAGCCTGGATATGCAAGCCCAGGGACAGGGGTTCAATTGCTGATGCTACATGCTGTGGCAGGCTCTCCCCAGGCACACTGAGCTGGTGCCAGAGTCGAGGCATGGCAGTGCATGCCTGTAATCCTAGCCCAGGGGAGGCTGAAAACAAGAGGATTACAATGAGTTCAAGCTGCATAGTGAAACGCTGGACACACACACACACACACACACACACACACACACACAAATTACACTTTAGACAGACTGACAGGTTTGTTGACAGTGAGAATAATAAACAGAAAACTAAGCAACACAGACACATATGTCCAATGTGAATATACACTTAGAAGAACAAACATTAAAACGGTTTCTGAAGTAAATCATTACTTGCCTGATGTGGAAGCATTTCACTACACTTCGACACTCTCAGGTGCTTTCCCAGAGGGAGAAATCTGTAAAGGGAAAAATTTTAAAATGTACACACAAATATTCACATGCACACACACACACACACACACACACACACACACACACACACACACGGGAACCTGGAAGCACTTCCAGTCATAGGAACTTCCAGTCATGAGTATTTATGACACTTATGGTCAGACACCCAAATAAGTGTCAATCACATCACACACGCATATGGCAACTTGAGGCTTGGAGGAGAAACTGAGTCATGAGGAATCAGCACATAGAGTCAGCTAGCCAGGGTGAGAGAGCTCTCGAGATCTGATTGCCAAGGTGTTATATTTAGGTTCTATCATACATGTCAGTAATAGGTCGTGATGGCATTTCAGTGCTGATAGGCACATAGCAGGAGTGATTTTCCCTTTGGCTGGCCACATCTGATCCTGCTTTTGGGGACCTTGCATGACTTAATATGTTTGCTTAAGTAACTCTTGTCTCTATGAAGTGGCTAGAGTGGTTTCTGGTATGGGCAAGCTAGAACCTTGGTTAAGGCAACACTTGACACCCACAGTCATTGCAAGCAAAGGACCCTGATGGAAATTGGATCTGCCTACTTTCTGAAACCTCACTTGGTTCAAGGTGACAAGGAACCTATGCACAGGAGAAGAAGAGATGCAAGAGCTTTCTGACACAGAATTTGTCACCTGTGGTCACTTGAAGTGTTTGGCATCAGTGACCAGGTGAAGCAGGAAGATGCTTTGAGAGATGCCAGTGACACTGCGGTCCCCAGGGCACTGATCATGCTGATTGAGGAAGATGTTGTCATATGAAAGTGCTTCAGAGTGATAGACTTCAGTAGCCCCAGGGAAGGTGAGAGATTCTACCACTATCGTAGTCTTCCTCATTTTATGGATGGTGATGGGACCCTGGAGCCAGAGGTGCCGCAGAGGCACTGAATCATCAGGGTCGTGCAAGGTGCTGTTAGCTAGGTAAGCAGCACAGTTAGAAGGGTAGCCATAATGGGCCAACTGACAAGTGACCTTTGAAATTGGCTGGTTCGTGCATATGTACCCTGGATCTTGAAATATCCAGATCTTTCGTTAGCTTTGCATTTGATCTGTTTAAAAGTAAGGGTAACATGAAGGACATTTCATATAACGAACTTTATTTTTAACAGAAATGCAGTAATTTAGAATGAAACTCTAAGGGGACTTTGAGGTTTCAAGGATCACAGCTGCCCCTCACTGTCCTTCCACACCTGTCCTAAAGCCCATTCACAGAAGGATGTAGTGCAGAAAACCCCACAATGCAGTCACAGAGAATTAGAGTCAGACTTGCTCCCAGACTTACCCAATGGAATTTACACTCATTTTGAAGCATTATCTTGAGCTTTCTCTACAGACATTTGGCCTAAGCCACAGCTAATCACACTTTACAGAGAGGACCTTGTCATGATTGTAGAGAATGTGCATGCCACTCAGTTTCCACTGAAGTTGTTCAACTCTGCCTGTGTAGAGCAAAAGCAGCCTGAGCTGCAACATACATGTGGCTGCTGTCCTGG
Source organism: Myocastor coypus (assembly GCA_004027025.1). Classification (NCBI taxonomy): domain Eukaryota; kingdom Metazoa; phylum Chordata; class Mammalia; order Rodentia; family Myocastoridae; genus Myocastor; species Myocastor coypus. The sequence goes on along the minus strand of PVJA010018183.1, from coordinate 36,959 downwards.
GAAGGTTTCTAGACAGGATCTTCAAATAATTTCCGTGCATCTGGAAATAGTACTCTTCTCATGACCTTTGCAAGCATTTACATATGGAGGAAATCATTGTGAGAATTCAGGCTACACAGCAAGAAGCTGAGAGTTAGATTTTTGAACACACAGCCCACTTCATGGACATTTCCATCCTCAATTCAAAGCCAGTAGCTCCACTAGGTCTCTAAGAAAGCCGTGAGATTTCAGTCAGCAAAAGGAGGTGGCAGCGATCCCTACCATCACCTGACAATCATAAGTCACAAAAACACTTACATACAGTCCTTTGCAACCTGGGATGCATGGTGCCATGTTGTGGAGAGCATAACTAGTGCACTTGCCTGGTCTGAGCCCAACTCACTCTTTGCATTGTGGGCACAGCCCCATCCTGATGGTTTCTGCAATCTCTGCAAGTAGCTGTAGGGTTGACAACTTACCTGAACCACGTAAATGATGAGAGTTTAATTGTTGCACAGTATTTTAAGCTTTTATAATTATGGCTTTGGAAGGATAATGTTCAGATCACAACAGGTAGTTGGCTATAGTGAAAAGATAAGAAATGGAATTCTCTTGTACAAAATTGCAAAGAATGGTGGAAGGAGCGAGGCTGTGGCAAATCAGTTGGTCATTGCTGGTTCAGTGAAGGTTGAAACTAAACTGCTGGCAAGGCTAGAACAACGGGCAGGATTCTAGCGAGTGTTGTGTGGATCAGGGCTGATTCCCCGGTGAAGCGGCTACCATTGGGCACAGTCACAAGCTGGGATTAGCAAGCAGGGGACAGCTCAGTTTCATCAAATCCAATGATGTGCTGTGCAGGAAGAGAAACGGAATAGAACCAAGCAAAATGAAAAAAGGTTGAATTCAACATTCACATAAGATTTCCCCACAGAGAGAAAGGAGTGATAAAAGAGAAAGTTTGCTCCTTCGAACAGAAGCACTGGAGACTGTGGAAGAATGACTGTTTTTGAACACAAAGACCTAGCTTGTCTTCCCTTTGAAATTTCATTCGAACAGTGGCATGAAAAATAAACGTTTGGTCTATCTGCAGTTGAACAAGCAGCTGGCTCTGGCATGGGTGCCACTGGTTCACCACCACTGGAATGCATATGGAGAGCTTGGATCTCAGAGGAACTAGGCAAGAATTTACCTAAATCTCCAAAACATTACTCTGCTTTGTGAACACCAGATGCAGGAGCTGTGCAAATACCTCAGGGGATTAGAGAACCTGCAAGCAGGCACAGGGGCCAGGGAGTGGATCCCTGGACTTGGAATGGTGGTCCCACCCCCCACGCCACACTGAGCCTGCAGTTGAGACTGGGGAGGTTGGCAGGTGCATACCGCTTGGGAGGCTGCAGGTCACTATGAGTGAGTGTAATGTTAGTGAGACCCTGAACACCCTGCAGATCATGCCCTAAAATGCGTGCATAACTAAATAAATGAAGGAACACCAGAAACAAAGCAATATATACTTTCATATTCCAGTTACAGGAAATTATACAAGAGGAAACATCAGGTTATCTCCTTAGTGTAAGACCCTGGAGGAGTAAATGAAATCTGAATACATACTGTGAAAGGTAAAGAAAACATTTGAGGGGAAGAAACAACTGGGATGAGGGAAAAGAAAAAAAAGGAAGGGAGGAAAAAGCAATTTATATCCATAAGATAGCTTGGATAATTTTCTTCTGGTTTCTGGGGTCTCTTGACAGGAGCAGTTAATGCTTAATTGTTTTCTTTCTTGTTTTATAACTTTTTTGTCCAAATTTGCATGTTTACATTTGGTAATCTGAACAACTAAATTGAAGAAAATAAAATGAAATATAATAACCAGAGTTCAATTGCTGTCATTTTGTTTATTGTATTTATTGTTTATTCTGTATTGTTTCTAGTGATTTTTTGCTCTGTTCATTCTCATTTTTAGAAAAACCACTAAGACAGAGGAAGATAATGCAGATGAAAGCCTGCATGGGGCCCGGGGTAGGAAGCAGTTAAATGTGAACTTTTTCAGGTGTGATGTATGTTCTCTTGTTGGCTTCAGGTGGTGGTCACATCTGATCCCTGATTTTTGCATGTGGGGTTCTTGGATCAGGAGAAGCTGGGTGAATCGTGGAAAGAAAGTTAGCTCCTTTATTAGGAGAAGACATGCACATCTGCTTACCAACACTAAATTGTATGACACTGTATAGGGGTGTCGAACAGAATAGTGCTTTAAATTAGTGTTTTTCCACAAGGATGGCAAAGCCAACACAGGCCCAACCATGCTTTGAAACAGAGAAAGTGCAGATGTGAAATCATAACTCTTCTGCCTCCCAACCATTGACTGCTCCTTTCAGTAGACCAGTAGAAACCTGCAGAAGCATTGTCCAAGCATATATATATATATATATATATATATATATATATATATATATATATATTTCTGTGACAGTCACACAGGTAACATTCTCCTGTGTTTCTTTGATTGACTTTTTCATGTTTATATGACACACAAATGCCACAGCTGTCATTAATCCTATCTTCTGAGGAAACATCATATTACACAGTGTTGTAACTTGACATAGGTTTTTTTCACCTGGTGTCAGGTCTTGTGGTGAATATTCTGTCTTACTTCTTGTCCTCAGCCTCCTGAAAGTGAGGCATCCGTGGAGTAATAATATTTCTTTTTACCCAGAGACTGGAAATGGCAACTGAAGGCCATTACTGGATCCTTCCACATACTTGCTCCAAGCTCTGCTGATTTTATTTTGGTTGCCTTATGCTGTATGTCACATGATTTTCCAACAGGGCTTTTGTGTTTGCTGCTGCTGTTTTGTATGATGCATTACCACTAGATACAGTGGCCTGCTGCCATCACCCAGTCTGTTTTTGTCGTCACTTCTAGGAGGCCTACATAGCAAGGAATGCAGATAACAAATGTCCACCTCTCATTAAGTGTCCGAAGTGGTGCCAAGTCTTTGATACTGTCCTAGGAGACATGCTTACAGCGTGCAGGCATTTCTCCAGATGCTTTCCATCCATTTTCACAGAGTAACCCTCTTCTATTCTCCCAATAATCCCGTAGGGATGAGGAGAACAGCAGCAAACTGCCCCATGAATACTAACACTCAAAAAATGAACCAAACAAGAACTTGCAAGAGAGCACGGCCATTGTTCCTTGCCCTGCACTGTAGAATTCTCATCAGCCTCCAAACTCTGACTTCACCTGGCCTCAAATCTTATGCCCATGGTCAATCCCATGGATCTGTGTGGAGATTGAAGTGTAGTCTGATCAGGACTTGGAATCTAGACAGATGTAGTGGATGGGATGCCAGAAAACCAAGCCCTGTGGCTCCCAGTCCAGTCTTCCCAAGAGACCCGTAGGTGAATGCTGTTTCCCTGCAATGTGTTTCCTCTTCTTTGTGCTGGAACTCTTTCTTCTGCGGTTCCACTTAAGGGTGGGGTGGAGAGGTATATATCCCCAGGATATATGTGCTTCCTCACAAGCACTTCCAGCGCCTGTTCCGTGATCTTCTGAGCACTGACACTGAACTTTCCAGCCTGCAGATATACCCTTTTGACTGTATGTCAGCAGCTTGTGACATACTGTTCTTTTCCATCTCTACTTCATTCCAGTTTCAACCATTTCTATCTCCATCCTGAAATCTATCAGCCATGCTCTGGTCTCATCGTACCCAAGAGCCTGCCAAGTATTGCCATGTGCGTATGTGTGACATTCTGTGTGACAAATACAGAATGTGAGATGTTTGCGGGAAAGAATTACTTCTGCATCATAACCTATATTCTAGGAAGGTAGTCTCAAAAATTAGGTGAAATGTGCTCAGTGTCTCTTGGTATCCACAGGAAAACATGTGTTGTATTTCTGTTTAAGAGAATATAAAAATAATAGGTAGGATGTTAGAACATACATGATCAAAACCCATAATGCTAGTTCTTCACGAGTATTTGTTATATTCCACATTGTTGTTTTCAGTTTAGTTCTTCGGGTTACAGATAAAGGCCTCTAAAAGTGATCAAAGTAAAAATATGAAGCATTAATTGCAACATTAAAAATAAATGTAAAGTATTAGTACAATCATCTTAACTCTGCCGTGTATACACGCATATGGCATTCCCACCTCCTTTTTTCCTCATCTAAATGTTTATTCCTTGTATATATTTTATAGTCATTTTACTATAACTACTTTACCTTTCAGATTTTGTTTACTCTTTCATGTTCTTACACTAGGGAGACATAGAATGTTCATACATTTGGGTCTGATTTATTTCACACCCAAGTGTAGCCTCTAGTTGTGTCTATTTAGCAATAAAATCCTCAAGTTTATCTTGCTTTATAGTTGAATAATTCTCATTTTTATAAAAAATACATAATTTCTTTATCTGTTCTTCAATTTATGGCATTTTGTGTTGCTTCCAAGATTTACCTATCACAAATTCTGCTGCTATAAACATGAGTACAAGTATATCACTGCAATACAGTGTTTTCAATTCTCCTGCAAAAATGCAAGGAAGGGTAATTGCTGTGTTGAATTGGACTTCTGAGCCAGTTTTAGAGGACTTTTAAAACTGAAGCAATATTGGACCTCAAAAATGATTGTGACACTTCCTGTACCTCATACATTGTGCATGTGTCTTTTTAACCTTCGTTTCATTATCTAACCTTTACCTCTTGGTTAGGAGTTTTCATGGAAACAATTTGATTTCCTGAAATTCTCTGAATATCCATGACATGTTTTGTTGTTACTGTTTTAGAAAATCTATTTTATAGACTCATTGTTTTTAAACTCATGGATGGATTGCAATCATGCATCGTAAGATTTTGAGCACAGGACTGACAAGATGTCACATGTGCTCTCTTTGCTTAAAATCACTCTTCCTTTGGTGTTGAAAACACATGGCAAGGAAGGAAGTGCAGAGATGATGGTGACTTGGACAGGGTGGTGTCCCCGAAGGAACTGAGGAATCATTGGACTCTGTGTGTATTTTAAAGCAGACATAAGAAAGTATCTGGATTAGTTGGAGGTGGACTGAGCTTCAAACAGAGCACTCCAGGCACACCCATATCTTTGAGGCCCATTAGGAAGAGGGTGTTGGTCAGCAGGTGTATTTCATCTGCTCTCATTTCCAGCCCTTTCCTCCAATTCAGACAAGTACTGAAGTTCAAACAGGACTCTCCAGACAGTGGGTCACACAGGGAAAGGGATGACCCACCCAGAGATCATCACTAGTCCATTGCACAGTGATTAGGAGCGAATCACTTTCTACTCATCAGTGTGTCCAGAGGCAAGGTTGAGTAATTAATGCGTAAATCCTGTAGCTTACAAAACAGAAGCTTAAATGCTAGATTCTTTGAGGAAGCTGGTTTGTGATGGTCTAATGTACCTTAGTGCTCCTGCCTCTGAGAACACTAATATCACTTTCTACTGGTGCATGGGTTTAGTCAACTGAGCTCCAAATAAAATATCCATAGTGAGTCTTCCCGTAGGAGAAAGTCTCACTACTTCTTAGGAGTCTGAAAAACAATAGCAGTAGACTTCCCACTCTTGGCACGAGGTGCATTAGGTAGGCTGGTGGGGACTGTGTGTAGGAGGGCTGGAAAATCTCATACTATGTCTAAGAGGGAATGCAGGATGAGGAATAACCAAAATGCTTTATAAATGTACTCGAGGCCAGGTGTCCACACAAGGAAGATGAGTGAGAAAGGGAGCACTATTAGTGATAAGAGGATGCATCCTGCAGGCGGCCATAAGGGTCCTAAGTGTGTAACACTAAGTCACAGAGTCTCAAAGAGCATGAAGCAAACTACAGTGCAGTTGAGGGGAGAAATAGCTGAATCTTCATGGAGAGTAGGGGCCTTGACCATCCTTTGCTCTGGAATTGTGGAATAAAACATCAGTCAGGATGTAGAAGTTCTGAATAAGATCATACAGTAATGCAATCTGAGTGGCCTAAATAGATGGTCCAGCCAACAACAGCCAAATCCTCTATTTGCTAAAGTATCTTGTAGCAATTGCAAAGCTTGAGCTTCTTCTAGACCATCGAAACTACCTACACAAATTTGAAAGGAGTAAAATTGTACAGAGTAGATTTCCTGACCATATTGGTATCAGACTTCAAATAGCAGGAATTAAGAGGAAAATCTCTAAAGTTTTGGAAATACCAACTACTGGATAATCACTGTAGTGTATTACATCACTCTGACCCTTTTTATGGTGAAGCCAAGCTTAGGAAGAGACCTGTTCTCAGTTCAAAGCAAGCTGGAGAAAAGGAGATCTTGCTCTGGATAGTTCAAGCCAAGTGTTAAGGGTAAGGCTGAAAGCTGGGGATGGGAAATAGGAGTTGTGGGGGGAAGGCCGAGATTATGATGCTATTTCTTCTGTCCTACCTGTTAATAAATCAAGTACTGCACCTGCTAAGAATGTACATTTTGGGATGCAGAGATAGCTCTGTGATCTAAACATGTGCCTGGCAAGCATAAGGACCTTGGATTGATCCACAGTAATGCATGACTTGCCAGTTCTTGAACCTGGATGTGCCATACTGACCACTGAGAATGGCCACACCTGTAATCTTCTTGGGATACTAAAACAGGAGGATCTCTACAAGTCTGAACTGCATAGTGAGACGCTGTACCAAAGTAGTTAGTTAATTAATTCAAGAAAGTACATTTTCGTAACTCTTCAGAGAATCAGACTGGAGGCTGAAAGGATTGAGGAGGTAAGAGAGAGGTCGACTTCAGCTGTTAGTGTTAGAGAGTTGTTAAGAGCAGAGGAGTCTGAGAGAAGGCAGGAGTTGGAGTGCTGGATGGTGTGTAGGCAAAGCAAATGGCGTATCACCCCCTTGTTCTTATCACTGATGTCTCACTTTTTAGGAGGTGTACAATGCTTGCTTCCTTCCTGCTCCAGAAATCTCTCACTTGGGTTTTCAAGTTGTGGATAGGTTTCTCAAGTGTGGACAGGGAGAGTAGTTTGCTTTCTGGTCCTGGTGCAAGGGGTCACTCCTGCAGGTTGGCCATTTGCTTATCATGCGACACAGCCCACAATGTGATATATGATTTGTGGACCATGGCAGTGTCTTTGAACATGTATTTTCATTTCATGTTTCAGAATACAGCAATGAAATCACTGTCCTTCAAGGAAGAAAGAGATGCAGTAGATTTTCCTGCAGTAATTCTGGTGGGAGTATTGCTCTTTCTGAAAATAGAGGACCTGGGCTTCTGTCTACACCCTTCTGCAACACTGAAGGAAACACCATGGTGGATGTCCATGAGAATCACCTGCTAAGATAGTAAGTGATCAAGCATCCTGGTTTGCTGGCAGATGACTCAGAACCATATGACTCCTTCATTCCATGCAATCTCCTCTTTCATCTCTCACTAGACAGCTTAAGAATGGTGGATGAGCACAATACTGTTGGAGCAATTCTAATTGCATCCTGCTATCAGGGATGGGAGGATATATAGAAGATACTGTTTGCATTTATGAATACTTTTCCTCTTACCTTTACCAGCGCACCTTATGACAATGAAAACATCAAGAAGAGAAAGAGAGCATGTGATACGAACAACATCCATATTAACCTGGAAGGAGATCCACAGTCTGAAACAACAAAGACAGAGGAAGACACCCAAAGTGGTGTCATGGGGAACTGGTTCAGGGTCTCAGTGAGTGTCCTCTTGAGGTCTATATTAGCTATGGTGTATGCAACCAAATAGAGTGAAGATTAGGGTAACCATGGTATGTTGGCTCTTCGGAGAAGAATCAGTACATGGGGAGAAGGGGAGGTTATAGTATTCACGTTGAGAACAAAAACAAGAATCATGCACTATTCCTGTTAGAAGCCCTTTAAAGTGAGTGGAATGTTGGATAAGAACACTAAGTTAGGTCTGTTCTCTGCCCTAATTCCCTGTGGTCTCTCTTTTCTCTTCCTTAATTTTATGTTTAGATTCCATTTGGCAGGAAATATGACAAGGCCTGGCTAATCAATTCAATCAAAGCACAGTGCAGTGTCAACTTCAGCCTGGTTGATGTAAGAGAGGATGGTGACACCAACTGAGGGCCCGAGGGGAAGGGGTGAGGAGCAGCACTGCATGGGCCATCAGTCTCTGACTCCACTGCTTCTGCCCTCTCTGCTTGTAGTTCCACTGCGTCAGAAGAGCAGTCCTGTTCTTCGTCCAGCATGAGACCACTGCCTCAGCAATAAAGGATGTGAACAAGAAGATTTGGGATGAGGACGGCCTCATGGTGTGTGCTGGGGGGCATTGCTTGCGCTTAGTCCTGGAGCTGCTGGGCCTGCCAGGGGCTGATTGCTGGGTATTGTCTTTGTGATCGGAGGTCCTCCTTTTCCCACAGATACCTATCTATGTCCGTCCTTCTTCTGCCCCTTACTCTGTGCAGGATAGGTTAACACAAGGGCAAATGCTGCAGCTCAAGGTAAGGTGGACTCCAACACACAAAGCTGTGCACCCACTTCCCACCCACACCCCTTCTTCCTCCAGCTGGTGGTGCTCATCTCACTGCCAGCCACATGACTGCACAGCCAGTCTCTCTGTCTCTGCAGTTGGCCATGAGTAAACGATATGATGCATCCCACAACGCTCTCAACCTTGAGATGCTCCGGTATGACCCAGGTATGGCTGAACCACAGTACCTCTGGGCCAGCAGAGAGCAAAAGGATCTGCCTGTGAAGCTCAAGGAGGGCAGCTGGCAGAGAGCGTGTACAGATGCTGGTCCGTCAGGCCCATTCCAAGTGATTCACTTATTTCTCTCTGCCCCTTCCTGCCCCTGTCCCTGTCTCCTTCCCTCTCGCTCTCGCTCACCCTTTCCCCATCCTTTGCCTTCTCCCGCTACCCCTTCCTATCCTTTCTGAAGACTTGGAGGGTGACAGCACTGATTTTATGCTGAATCGAAGAAATTGCATGTCTGCGGCCCTGCAGATCATTGAGAGGAACTTCCCTGAGGTGAGGCCTTAGGCTCAGTACCAAAATTTTGGGAGGGTTGACAGAATCAGGTAAACACAGGGTTGTTTCCCAGGTTCTAGATGGTAATTGATGATTTAACTCTCCTTACCAAACAGCTCCTTTCCTTGAACTTGCAAAGCAACAGAATACACAAACTAGATGGCCTGTCAGACATTGTGGACAAGGCCCCCAAAATCAAGATTCTGAACCTTTTCAATAATGAAGTGAGTACAACGAGCCAGAGCAACCTGGTTTCAGTGTTACTTGACCATGCCCTTGGAGGTGATGGAAAGAATGAGCAAAGGAACCTGAGTGAAGTTTGGGGCTGGCATATCTATTGCCAAAAGCCTTCCTTTACCTGGGATGCCTTTACCAGTTGGATCCCTGTGTTTTGCAGGTGCAGTCTATCCAGGAGTTAGAAAAGCTAAAAGGCCTGCAGCTTGAAGAGTTGTGGCTACAAGGGAACCCCGTTTGCAGGAAATTCCTTAACCAATCTTCCTATATAAAGTAGGTAACACCATTGTCACAGGGTGGGGAGCTGTGTCTGAGAGTCTGAGCTGCACCCTGAGGTGCCTGTGTCAGTGAAGAGGCAGCCTTCTTCAGCTAGGTCCACCAAACCCCATTGCCCTCCCTTCATGTATCCTTTGGCTGTGTTCCCAGGCCTCGGCCCTTTCTTGCATGTGGTATGTGATGTATCTTGTACCTATGTGCACATGGTCTCCTTCTCCTCTAGCATGTCTTCCCTTAGATCCCCACGATGATACTGGTTTCCCTCCCTGTCCTGAGAGAGACCCTTCTTCCCTTGCTCTACAAAGGACCTTAAACCTCAAGTTCAGTGTGCAGTTTCTCCGACCCATTCTCAGGACCCATGTACGGGGTGGCTGCTGACATGACTTTCTCTGCTCTAGGCCATTGTTGAGAGCTGTGCTTTCCTTGGGATAAAATCTGGGTTCCCCCATCGGTGCTCCAGAAGTGAGCCACCAATAGTGAGCAGACGCTTCCTGAGACAGGAAGCAAAGGCAGATGACAAAGGATGTGGAGGAGGCAGAAGGAGAGTACTTTCAGGGCTCTTGCATGTCCTCTCTTCTCCTAAACCTCCTCCTCTTCCCTGGATCCTGTGAGGAGCCCTGGATACATTCAGACATGTGCAAGGCCCTGCACAAGGCAAAGGCCCTCTGCCTCATGTTGAGCTGAGCAGCCTGACCATTCACTCCTTCTGGTTCTGGGGCATGAGCTGTTTCTGCTCCCTACCTGCCTAATGTTGCCTTCTTATGTTTGGCTCAGACTTGGCTCATATAGGACACAAAAGCTCAGTCTGCAGCCAGTGCGTCCTAGCCTGGGTGCATGGTTTCAGGACTTCCTTAGGCCCCCAAGCCAGTCAAGGACAGGTAGAAAAAAGGGCTGTAGCAAGGCAGCCACTATCTTCTGTCTTGCCCCTAATCACCAGAGTTAGACGGAGCATCTCCGCCTTCCCTACATGTTGCTTCCTCTTGGTCCAGTGTGTGCAGTCTCCTTCACTCCCTGAGCCCTCCCTCCCTCCCCTGCATTCACGTGCTCTCTGTTGCCAACTCTTGCTTTCCTGCTGGGCACCGAGCATGGCAGCAGAGCTCTGGGCTCCTGCCTCACTCCCTGCTCCCTGCAGAACAGTCTCTGGGGACGCTGAGGAAGGTAAGGCAAGCAGGGAGGGGAAGCAAACACTGGCGCCCGGGCTCCTAGGGAACTTCTGTTGGTGCAGAGGAAATGGGATGTGGGTAATGTAGGTGGAACCTACCCAGGAGGGTGAGGAAGGGGAGAGCAAGAGGCAGAGCCAGGAGTAGACAGGCTCAGCAGGCTGAAACTGACAATCATTCTAATTGAATTTTGACTTCTGATAGTGCCATCCTGGATTATTTCCCCAAGTTGTTACGCCTGGTGAGTACCTACCTTGTCATCACCTCTTTCTCTCATGTGTGACCTCCACCCATGCGCGCATATCCCTCGGCCTCATGCCTCGTTTACATGTTTGCATTGATGCCTCATGTGCTTCAGAGGATGTGGCTTCCTGAGCAATGCCAGTATGTTCTCCCTCAATTACATGTCTATAAGCACACATGGACAGACATATGCACACAAAGGCTCTGTATTGTAGTAGAGATTTCCAGGGCCCCATGATAGGTCCCCATTGTAACATTGCCCATGGAATTATGAGGGCCATTTTCCAGTGTAGCTCTTCACTTTTGGACTTGCTCTTCTCTTTGGTCATCCAGTGGCATGGATGTGCTTTCCACTACTGACTGCACCTTTCCTTCTCCAGGATGGTCAGGAGTTATGCCCACCAAATATCACTGACACTGGTCCTCCCAACACAGTAGAGTGCTGCAAGGTGAGGAAGAAGGACAAAGAGCGATTTTCAGTTGTGAGGGAGGTAGTAAGCTAAAGATGATTTCATCTTCTAGGAAATGGATGAAAGACGTGAGACCTTGAAGAATATGATTCTGCAGTTTCTTGAGGAGTAAGATACCCTAGGACCACAAGGATGGGGAGGCCTGAGATGGGATGGGCTACCTTAGCACAGGTGTGTACCTAGGGGATACTGAGCACAGAGATGGCCTGTCCCTTTTGCTGCCCTGCAGGTATTATTTGATCTATGACTATGGAGATCGACATGGTCTCCTTAATGTTTACCATGAAGAGGCCTGCTTCTCTCTTACAATTCCTGTAATGCCTGAGTATCCAGATATGTGAGTATCGTAGCTCAGACTCACTTGGGCTGAGGCTTCCCCAGAAGACAAGGCCCAGCTCCTGGAAATACATGTGAAGCCAGACCATCACCTCTTGTGCCCCTTACCCTCCACAGGAGTAACTTGTGTCAGTACTTCAAGTATAGCAGGAATGTGAAGAATATCAAAGAACCCGGTAAGTGTGTGAGGAGGAGGGTATGACAGGGCAAAGCCATGTGAGAGCGATAGTTACAGTTCTACAGGGCAGGACATAACCGTGTGCTGAGCTTATCTGCTGTTCTTTTGTATAGACATAAGAAGCACGCTGCCCAAGTTTGGGAAATATGACATCGTAAACTTCCTCAGTGTGTTGCCCAGAACACAGCATGATCACAACACATTCATTGTGGAAATGTGGCTCGAGACTGTGAGTACCTTCTTCCTCCCTGGGCAGGATTACAGAGTTGGAGACAGTAGGAAGTTAGGCAGGATCCTGAGCTGCTCTTTTGTTCCTTTTTAGGAAAAGATGCTCTGCTTTTCTGTTTATGGAGTGTTCAAGGAATGTAAGTGTGTATAGCATCCCCCACCCAGATATCTGCTGCCCTTGCTCCCTGGGTGGGGAGAAGCCTCCCAGCTTCATGATTTTATGCCTGTCCTTTCTGCGCCTCATTTCCTTAGTGTTTGCTGTCCTCAGGAAACACCCTGGTCTGACTATGCCTGTGTGTCCTGCAGCTCAGTCATTAGGGAGACAGGCTGGGGAGTTGGATGGTTCTCTTCCCTGGCCCTTCCTCCAGGACCATGGGCATCTCCTTATCCTATGCATTCCCTCTCTTTGCAAAGAGCGATATTTAGCACCAAATTCTCAGGCAGATGTGAGTTGGGAGTCAAGTGAACTCAACGAATTTTTCATGCTGGTTTTTTCATTTGAACTGGTGTACCCCAAAAGTGTTAGGGGACCCATCCCTGGTAGCGGTTTGTTTCTCTTGTCTCCCCGTTCCCAAATGAACAACTGGAGTCCCACATAAACAACTGTTTGGGTCTTGCCCTTTCAGTGTAAGGATCTCAATGTGGAATACTGTGTGTGTGTCTGTGTGTGTGTGTGTCTGTGTGTGTGTGTAGCATGAGAAACTCTCTAAGTCGGTATTGCTCCTTGTTTTCCTTGTAGTAAAAGATACATCTGAGGGGTGCATTCATGCCTTTACCCAGACTTTCATTGTTATCCCAGGCAACAGCACGAGGTAAGTGCTGTGTTGGAATTGGAAATATCCATCTCAGTCCAGTAACAGTGGTACCTAATGTTGTTGTGCAATCCTCCTTGGATATTCTTGTTATCGTCAATGGCCAGCAGGTAGCTACAAGAAGCAATCTAGCCTACTGTGTTAAGTAAAGGTTCTAGAATTGAAATATCTGTGCTATTCCTGACCCCAAATCTCACCAGCTTTGTCCTCGGTCAAATTCCTTGACTTTGTGTTACAGGGATATTTCTTCTAGTATAGGGACAAGAACAGTCAGGTCAATAGGCTGTTGTGTATTAGGAATGCCTTGGGATTAAATCTCGATGTACAGTGAAGTTAGTAGCTATCTTCTCCAAAGAGAGTCTCCATGGGTAGTGGCCACACAATCTGGGAGTCAGGTACAAAATGCATAATATGGAAGAAATCTTAGTGCTGAGTGGCAGTTATTCTAAAGGTTCCTGTTGTTGGTGGGACAGGGTTGTCCACCTGTTCAGTTGATCCAGGGACTGTTTTCCCTCCAGCCTGTGCATTGTGAATGACCATCTGCTCGTGAGGAAGGCATCTCCTGAAGCAATCCAGCATGCCTTCTCCATGCCCGTGGCCATGCCCTGCTGCAGCTCCATGTCTGCCCTCACCCCAGAGCAACAGAGAATGGTGCAGGCTTTTTCCGTGCAGTCCAGAATGAAACTCGAGTGGTCTCAGATGTGAGTGTTGGGTTTTACCTGTGAATATGATGTAGCTGAACCAGCAGGGATGTGAATTATGGACACCAACATGAGGTGTGGGCAAAGAGCCATGTGGACCATTTGTGTCCCCAACACACTGGTTGGTGAAAAGGGCAACATGTTTTTAAACTGATGCATATAAAGAATTTCTGAAACAGTGTGATCCTCAAGTGACAATTGTTCTTGTAATGGCTTATTCGTGGGTCTTCCCACAAAGCCTCTTGCACTCACAACACGTAGGCAGGGATTTGCAGAGGTGACTCAAACATGGGGGTGTGATATTAGGTCAGTAGTGCATGTCACTGGATTAGTCCACTGGTGGGTGGACTGTCTGGGGTGACGTGGGGAGGGCAAGCCAGTTCTGCAGGGGCGTTTCCCTGTGGGAGCGTGCCCTTTTCTCTGCATTGCCAACCTGTACACACTGTAACACTTTCTCCTTTGTTTTTTTAATTTTTATTCGTTTTCCTCTTTTTATTCGTGAGTGTTGGGCATTTTGTCCCAGAAATGAGAAAGTAAGCAAAAGTTTCATATGGAAAATCCAAATGAATCCACCACTCTAAGACCCCATAACTAATAAATATGTTCAGCAAGGTTGACAAATATGTAACTGATATACCAGGTTACTTCAGTGTCTATGTATTTTCACTAAAAATTTCAGAAATGAAGTTAAAGAACAAATTAATTTACAATAGGGTCAAAAAGAGTAAAACTCTTAAGAGAAAAAGAAATTAAAGCTCGCCAACCATTAACACTCTGACACCTACAGAACATAGCTCATAAAATTAAAGATCTAAACAAGGAGATTTCATATCCTGTTCATCGGTTGAAGATTTAGTGTGGTTAGGATTTATAACACTGCCTAGTGGAATCTTGAGATGCAGCACAGTCCTGTCAGATTGCTTGAGGCTTCTTTACAGAAAGTGTTAAGGTCTTCTTAAGCTTCAAATGGAAGTGCAGTGGATCTGCAACAGCTAAAGCAGTCTTGAGAGAGATGATCGGAGATAGGAGAGATTCACACTTCTGGATTTCAAAACCTGCTGTAAAACGTCAGTGTTCAAGCTGAGTACTGTGTTTTAGGGTGGATGGACAGGCACAGGAGTCTACAAGATATAATTGAGCAGTCCCTTTACTGACCAGGTCCTCAGATTTATGTTTGATGGGTTATTGTCCAGACTGCCAAAAATGCAAATCACACTTAGGGGAAAAATGTAGTCTTTGAACAAACAGCAGTCAACATCCACTTGCAAAAGTTTTATCCAGCACCCCCAACTACTAAGAATATATAAAAACACTGACAGAAAAAATGCCAACAAAACAATAGCTACAAGTATAATACTCAAGAAAGAAAATGTGGATGTTAATGGTTTGTGTCTTTATTTCTCATTATGACAACAAAGCTGAGAGCAAGAGAGATAAATAACTTATAATACATGATTTCATTTTTTTTCTCTTATCAATCTTTGATTTCTTGCTTCTTTCTTTCAATGGAGAATTTTTTTTTAATTGGTTTATTTTGAAGAGTTAAAACCAAAACAACAACAAAAACAAATAGCACAAACAAGCACAAAAATAACATACAGCAATACATATGGTACTCATTTTATTTTTTATTTAATATTTTTATTGTATAAATTTAACAATGGTTATATTACATATTTTCATCATCAGATCAGTTTAGATTTATACATATAGGTATATAAGATTGATCAAACAATTAAACATTCACACTTTCAATCAACATTACTTTCTTTTTTCTTTTCCCTTCCTTATTTTAAAAGTTGACACATTGCACATTGTCCTCACAATAGTTCTACAGAGCACAGTGTGTGGGCATGACCAACCTCCCTACTGATGTTGCTAAGAAGAAAAGTAAAAGAAGAAAGGAAAAGAAAATTCTTCTCTTTGGACTAAGAGGAAGCAGACACATACACAGTCAAATGTTCTGCAATTGCAGTGGGCCACAAGTGAAGCTTGTAATATTGGAGGCTATTGATCTAAGCCCCCTAAAGATCATCTCATCAATCTAGCTCTGTGTTTCATGCATTGTAATTAAGCTTTTTTTTTTCTTGCTGGGTGATCAAGGGCAAGTCAAAGCAAGACCTGTATAACAAAACATTCATTTTTTTTTTGTATCTTCCAGGGTCAAATCCCCTCAGGATTAAGTTTGGGACCATAGACAGTACTTTGTAGAACTGTTGTTAGTGTCAGCCTTCGGGACGAGTCACGGCCATTGCTTGGCCATTTTGCTTTCTGTGAAAGCCTGAGAGAATGTTTTTCTCTGGGTGACTCTCCTTAGATGCACTATAGTCCATTCATCCCTTTCCTTTGAGGTCCCATAATCTCCTTGACCAGAAAATTTGGGACACCTCTGAGTTATAGGATATTACAGCACAGGTTCTCTTATATTCTGAGTCCTTATTGACCTTGAAGGGCTAGGGTCAAAATATTGGCTATCCTCATAGCCCTTCTTTTTCTCCAATTTTTGATCTGTTAACTTACATTCTTAACCCTCCAGCAGAAAAGCTTTCTGATACTATTACACTATAGCATAGATATTTGAGCTTATCATCACTGGCTTTCTGAGTATCAAATATCTTTGACTTAGCTTGGAACTGATATTTTCTGACCATCATTGATATTCTAATAACGTTCCATATATTGTGATATAAGCAGTTACGCAATTTTGACACAGATATTTGGGAATTCAAGGAAATACAAAATTATAGCCTGTCAAGACTATGGTATTTGGCCCAGTCTCTTATTTCCAAGTACTACTCTTGAGAGACAGAATGACAGTAACTGAGTTTACTGAGTAACTGAGCAGTATGGTACTCATTTTAAAAACAGGAATAAGCCGGGCGTGGTGGCTCATGCCTGTAATCCCAGCACTCGGGAGGCTGAGGCAGGAGGATTGGTGTGAGTTCGAGACCAGCCTGGGCTACAAAAGTGAGCTCAAGGCCAGCCTCAACTGCATAGACAAACCCTGTCTCAAAAAGACAAAGAAAAAGAAAAAAAACAGGAATAAAACGTTAATAAGGGTTGCTATATTGTATGCTTTTATCATTGAATCTTTTGCTCTGATTAACAGATATAGGTATGTAAGATGGAACAAATAATTGAACTTTAACCCTTGTTTTAAATAAACCATAGTTGTTTTTCTTTTTATTTTTTAAATTTTAAAGAGAAAAGTTATCATGTCTGCATCTTGTACTCTGAACAACTACTATGAAGACAAAATTATGCATTGTATTAATTATTGTGGCTGTCTTACTAACGTGTTTTGAAACTCATTGTTATTTCTTATTAAACATAATAATTTTTAAAAAATAAAAATCTAGGACATTTATACAGAAAAATATTTAAAGTCACTATGATCATAGTTGCTAAATTATGGTAGACTTTTAGCAGAACATGATGAGAGGTATTAAATCATGACTTTTATATAGCACATTATTCTCTTTGATGTAGTTGCTCAGATTACAGATGTTAGCATATAGAATTAAAGTGAAAACTTAATCATTAACTACTATTTTCAAGGAACTAATAGAATTAGTAGAACTATCTCTTTCAGATGTTACTTATTCTTTCAGATTCCTACCATAGGGAGACAATATGATATTTACACATGTGGGGTTGATTTATTTCACTTTTACATATAGCCTCTAGTTGTATCCATTTACCTATAAAGGTCTCAAGATTGTCTTTCTACATAGCTGAGTAATAGTGCCCTGTATAAAAATATCACATCAGTTTTACATATTCCTCAGGTGATGAACATTTTGATTTTTTCCAATATATGACTATCACAAATTGTGCTGCTAAAAACATGGGTGCACATATACCAATGTGGTGTGACATTTTCAGTTCCTTTGAGAAAATACTCAGAAGGGGAATCACTGAGTTGAATGGAATTTCCACATCAGGATTTTTGAGGAGTCTCTACACTGATTTCCATAGTGACCAGTCTACATTCCCACCAACAGTGGAGAGGGTTCCTTTTATCCCTGAAGCCTCTCCAGGATTTGTTGGTTTATATCTTTATTATACCCATTTTTTCTGGGTTGAGATTGCATCTCAATGTTGCTTTAATTTGCATTTCTTGAATGGCCAGTGATGTGGAACATTTTTTCATGTGTTTATTTACTGCTTGTGTTTCTTCCTGTGAGAAGTGTATATTCATCTCAGATGCTCACCTTGGGATTATGTCTTGGAATTTGGGGACCTGAATTTTTTTAGTTCTTTATATATTTTAGATAGAAGTCTTTGTCTGAGTAATTGTTGGTTAATATTTTTTCCAGTTTGTAGGTTGTCCTTTTCATCCTGTTGTTGATCATTTCAAAATTCAAAAACATCACAATAAAATGATATCCCAGCTGTTGATTCTTTGAAGAACTTCCCATGCAGTTGTTTTTTGTTCATGAATTCTCTGCCTATACCTGTCTTCAAGAAATTCCCACACTTTATCTTCCAGTAGTTTTAGTGTTTCTGTTTTAATATTTAGATGTTTAATTCATTTTGACTTTAGTTAAGTGTGTAGTGATAGAACCAGGCCTAATTTTATTTTTGGCATGTGGAGAGTCAGTTTTTCCAGCACCATTTGTTAAAGAAGCTATCTTTCTTCAGTGGATATGTATGGTCCTTTGCTAAAGATAAGGTCGCTCAGTGGGTTTGTATTTGTATATGCATCTTCTATTCTGTTTCATTGATCCTTAGGTCTGTTTTTTTTTGCCAGTACCATTTTGATTTTATCACAGTAGCTTTGTAATATAATTTCAAGTCAGAGATTGTAATGACTCCAGTCTTACCATTATTCGCCAGGATTGTCTATAGCTATTTTCTGGCTCTAAATAAATTTCAGGAATGTTTTTTCTAGATCTGTAATGTATGTTGATGGTATTTTGATAAGGATTATACTAAACCTGTGCAAAAATTTTGGGAATATGACTATTTTCACAACATTGGTTCTCCCTATTCACAAGCAAGGAACATCTTTCCATTTTTCAGACATCATCTTTAATTTCTCCTTTCAGAGTATTATAATTTTCATTGTATAGATTTTTTACTTCCATATTTAGATTAATTGCTAATTGTTTCATTTTGGAGGATCCTATTGTGAAAGATACTGTTTCTCTGATTTCTCTCTCAGTGAGTTTGTTATTTGTGTAGAGAAATGCTATGGATTTTTGGGTGATCACTTTGTATCCTCCTATGCTACTGAGTTTTTTTTAATTAATTCCAGGAGTTTCCTGGTGGAGTTTTTTAATGTCTTCCATGTAGAGTATCATGTTGCCTGGGAATATTGATAGTTTAAAATTTCCCTTTCCTATTCTTTTTCATTTTATTTCTCTATATTGAATACTAGTAGTGATAGTGGACATCCCTGCCTTGTACCTGATTTTAGAGTAAAGGTTTTCAGTTTTTATCCATTTAGAATGATGTTGACTTTATCGTAAATGGCTCTTATCAGATTGAGGTGCAAGCCATCTATTTCAATTTTTTATAGATCTTTGATCATAAACGAGTGCTGGACTTTGTCAGAAAACTTTTCTGGATCTACTGAGATTACCATGTGATTTTTATTTTAGCTTTATTGATATAGCATACTATATTTATACAATTGCATTGGTTGCAACATCCTTGTATAATGGAATGAATCCTACCTAGTCGTGGTGCACAATCTTCCTCAGGATTTGCTAAATTCTATTTGCTAGTGGTTTACTGAGGAATTTTCTGGTATGTTCATGAGGAAGATTGTGCTGTAGTTCTCATTTTTGCTTGAGTATTTCTTCAGCTTTGGTATCCATACATTATTTGCCTCCATATGATAATTTTGGGAGTATTGTTTCCTTTCCAATTTCACTGCAAAGTTTGAGGAGTATTAGGGTTGTATCTTCTACAAATTTATTATATAATTCAGCTGTGAATCCATCAGAACATTTGTTGGTAATTTTTTGTTACATTTTCAATTTCATTGGCTGATACTGGGTTATTGAGAGTTCTTAAATCTTGATTCAGTTTGGGTAATTTCCATCTTTCTAGGAATCTGTCCCTTTCTTCTGTGTTTTCAAATCTGTGAGGATAAAGATGCTCAAAGTAGCTATTAATGATCTCTGAATTTCCACAGGATCTTAGTAATTTCTTCTTTTTCATGCTTTATTGCTTGAATTTGAGGTTTTTTTCCTCTTTTTGAGGGGGTTAGTTAGGGGTCTAACAATTTTATCTAATCTTTCAAAGAACCAGCCTTTAAAAAAAAAAAAAAAAAAAGAACCAGCCTTTTGATTCATTAAATCATTGTATTTTTTGTTTGTTTCAAGTGCATTAATTTCAGCTCAAATCTTTATAATTTCCTGCCTTCTTTGGTCTTGGTTGCCTTTTATTTCTGTAAATGTTTTACGTGCAGCATTAGGGTGTTTATTTTTTCTCATCCTATTTTCCAAATGTGAGAGTTCACTGCTATACATTTCCCTCTGAGCACTCCTTTCATTACATCCTTCAAATTCCAGCTGGTTGTGCTTGAATTTTTTGTTGGATTGTAGATATTGTTTAATTTCTTGTTAATTTATTCTCTATTTCTTTAGTTGCTGAG
The DNA here is from genome assembly GCA_004027025.1 of Myocastor coypus. Classification (NCBI taxonomy): domain Eukaryota; kingdom Metazoa; phylum Chordata; class Mammalia; order Rodentia; family Myocastoridae; genus Myocastor; species Myocastor coypus. Next base: position 16,740 of record PVJA010018183.1, on the reverse strand, counting down.
GAAGGCATTATTTAATTTCCACAGGTTGATTCTTTGTGGTTTCTTCTGTCATTAATTTCCAGTTTCATTGTACTGTGGTCAGATAATAAGCATGAGATAATTTGTGTTTTCTAACATTTCCTTAATCATTATCTATGAACTAGTATGTTGTCTATTTTAGAGAACAATCAATGTGAAGCTGAAAATAATGTGTCTTCAGATGTTGCCAAGTGTGATTCTCTGTAAATATCCACTAAGTTCATTGGCTCAAAGGTTTGGTTCAGATCTCCTACTTCTGTGCTGCTTTTTCTCAATGTGACCTATCAATAAGGGGGTATTGAGGTCCCCTCTTAAGATTATGTCACCAGTTATTAGATTTTTCATAGTTATTAAATTTTGTCTTATGTATTTGTGTGCCCCCATTTCTGGTGCATACATATTTATGACTGTTATATCTTCCTCCTGAACTTTTCCTCTAACAAGTATATATTGAACCTTTTTATCTCCTTTGATCATTCTTTGTTTAAATTTCAGATTATGTGCAAACAAAAGAGCTATCCAAAGATTTTTCTGAGCTCCTGGAACATGTAATATTATTTTACATCCTTTGACTTTCAGCCTATGAATTTTGGGGGGTTAAGTGAGTTTCATGTATAGAACATATTGTTGGATTTTGTTTCTTTACCCACTCTGCCAGCTTATTTCTTTTATTGATGAATTGAGTCCATTTTCATTGGTAGTTACAATTGATATACATTGGCTTGAGTTTATGATGTTATTTTCCTGCTGTTGCTTCCCTATTTTTTTCCTGTTTCTAACTACTTGCCCTGTGTGGTTGCTCATAGAGTTGTGATCATTTTGGTCCCTTTCTAGAGTATTTTCTTGTTCTTCTAGTTCTCTGTGTAGGTTTGGTTTCATTGTCATAGCTTCTTTAGTTGTGCATCATAGAAATATTTTTCCTCCCTTAAACCTGAAAGAGAATTTCACAGAGTACATGGTGGAATTTATTTTCTTGTAGGACTTGGAATACATGCTCCTGTTGACCAGATCATTTGTGCTGAGAAATTGACTGTTATTCTGATGGGTTTTCCCTTAAATTAGATCAGTTTCTTTTCTCTAGTGGCTTTTATTGCATTGTTATTGTGCTGAGATTCTGCTGTCATGATTATTATATGCCTGAAAGTATACTTATTTTGCTTGAAGTTATTTGGAGTTATACATGCCTCAGGTACCTGTATGCCAGATTGTATTTGGGAAGTTTTTGGCTATTACTTCTGCACATATTCTTTTTATGGTTTTTTTTCTGTTGCCTCCCTCTTTCTCACTGATACCTACTACTCTTATGTTGTTCACCTTTGCCTCATCTTGCAGCTGTTGCATTATTATTTCCTGGATCCTAGTTGCTTTTAAGAGATCTTTCTTTACCTTTTCAATAGATGCAGCGGTGTGTTCAAGGTCTGAAAGTCTATCTTCACTTTCATTCAAACAGTTTTCTCAACTTGTGATTGACCCTTTAATTTCCTGTATATTGTTGAATCAACTTTATGCATTCTATTTCTTTCCTATATTGCTCATTCAAGGTTTCCATCAGTTTGGTTGTCTGCTTTTTATCAGTGTCTTCTTTACAAATGTCTTATAGTTCTTTCATTGCTGTTATCATTTCTTTTTTTGTCAATGAGATTATTTCTGAACTGGTTTCCTCTATACTCCTTTGCAGTTGTTTCTTTACTTCAGTTACTATTACTTCAGTTACTATTATTTCAAATATTTCAGGTGTGAGACTCCTAAATTTTTTTCTATGCTGACATTTCCTCACTTAGTTCTGTGTGGGCTTGGGGGCTGAGATTGAATTTTGTTCATTTCTTTTCTCATTTCCTATTTTGGAGAGAACTCTTTATTTTGACTTCTGTGATATATTTTTGGGAAAGTTTGACAGTATCTGTATCAATGCAATGAGAACCTCTATGTAAAGAGTCTGTCCTTTAGGAATGTCCCTGTGTCAGAGATTATTATTTTGTGTGTGACAAGATTTTGCCTTTTCTATTGATTGAGAGTGAGATATTAATTTGTTTGGTGCTGTCCTCCCTCCTTTGAGGTAGAGCCATGGTGGATTTATTACCCAATTGCCTCCCAATACTATTACTCAAGGGAGAACATGAGGTTAAGGTAGATATGGTTTCTCATTTACAGTATTACAATTATCAATATTAAGAGTAGCAAGTTAAATATAGAAATTGACAAAACTTTTGTAACATAATGGTTTTGTACTTCAGATCCCTGGAGCAAACACCAGAGCTATGTATCTAAGCAAATGAAAGCAGTTAGTAAATTGGTCATTTCTGTGTAAACAGTTTCCCTTGAGTTCTGCCTATGCAACTTCCCTTCACCTACCAGTAATCTTCCAGGGAGACTAGCTCACTTAAGTTACCCCTTGCCACCTCAGTTCTGCAAAGATCATCCTTTAGTTCTGGGCTGCGTTCTCTGTCCTGTTGGGCTGAGCAGTATGCCTCAGCACACTATATCAACCCACAGGACGCACCCGTTCCTCTGGGTTTTCCCCTGTTGAATTCTAAGCCATCAGGGGCTGGGCACAAAGGTTGATTCCTCCCAGCTCCAGTCCACTGAACACTACTGGGTACAGGGCTCCTCACCCTGGCTCAGCTTAGCAGAACATGAACCGGAGCTCAGGGCCACAGAGATCTTCCTCACATCATCCTCTGGAGAGAATTTTTCATGTGACAGAAACATGCATCATTTAAGCTTGAGCATCTGTGTTACTTTGCATTATGAAATCAAGCTGCAGCTATTTGCCAATTTTGTATGACAAAGCCTTTTGTATGACAAAGGATTCTAGTCCAACTTATGAAACATTTCTAACAGTACATTTGACATAGTTCTACTGACTTACTGATGTAGTATAAAAAGAAAAAATAGAGAAGTTGGACTTTGTCAAAATGAGAAGTTACACTATATAAATAAATACCATCAAGAAGGTGGAAAGCCACGTGCAATAATGACTAAACTCAAATCTCACAGGAATAAATGATGAAAGATTGCAACCCAAAAATAAAATCACAAGCAACCCAATTGATCCATGGGTAGAGGACTTGAATTCCCATTTCCTCAATGATACACAGCCAGCCAGCAGGCATTAGAAAAACTCGTCATCAACATTATTCGTTAGGAAGCCGGGCGTGGTGGCTCACGCCTGTAATCCCAGCACTCGGGAGGCTGAGGCAGGAGGATTGATGCGAGTTCGAGACCAGCCTGGGCTACAAAAGTGAGCTCAGGACCAGCCTCAACTGCATAGTGAGACCCTGTCTCAAAAAGACGAAAAAAAAAACAAAAACAAAAAAAAACATTATTCGTTAGGGAAGAAAAAATCAAAGCCATAATGGTTTGCTGCTTCCCAGTCTATTGGATAGCTATAAAAAATGAAATGAGACATAGCAGGTCTCAGTGAGCATGTGGGGAAATTGGAAATCTCATGTAGAGTTTGTATAATATACAATGGAGGAGTCACTGGGGAAAACACTCTGGCAGTTCCCCTAAAATTAATCTTGGAGTTAACCATATGACCCATTAATCCTGCTCCTCTGAGTATACACTATCATCACGGAAAATACGTGTTTACTCAAAAAAACCTAATATTTATAATGGACACAAAATGGAAATGACACATATCTTCTAGGTGATGGGTGGAAGGGACCAATGCAAAACATATATACAGTTGAGTACCATTTAGTTTTCAAAAAGAATGCAGTTCTGATGCATGCTATGTCAGGAGAAATTTGAAAACAGAATTCTTTGTATGAGACCAGTTTCAAGCCGGGTGTGGTTGCGCACGCCTGTAATCCCAGCACTCGGGAGGCTGAGGCAGGAGGATCGGTGCGAGTTTGAAACCAGCCTGGGCTCCCAAAGTGAGCTCAAAGCCAGCCTGAAATGCATAGCGAGACCCTGTCTCAAAAAAGACCAAAAAAAAAAAAAAAAGAGACCAGTTTCAAAGGGGTGCATATTGTACTACTGCATGTATATGAAATGGCCAGAAGAGACACATCCAGAGAACAAAAAGCAGAGGAGAAAGACTGTAGTTACCAAGTTCTGTGCAAAGTTGAAAAACAGGGAATGATCTCTAATGGTAAGGAGTTTATTTTGAAATAATAAAAATGTCTTGGAATTGGATAGGTGGGATCTTGTGCACATATGAGGAAAGCACAACTTAAAATCTTAATACTACAGTATGGGTTCTGTATGTCAACTTTGCAGTGGTTGGAAGCATTTTAGTTTTTATTTTCATTATTTAATTAAGCATCTTTTTATTGTTATGCATTAAGCTCTTTTTTAAGCTCATTAACTATTGTGAAGCCTCTTGGTTTTCTGCTTTGAATTCTAGCAAGCATGAATATTAGTGACACATGTTTTGATTTTCACATCTTCATCGTAAATATGGTCACTTGGGAATGTGTCACAGCAAAAGATCAGCATAGGTTAAGACTGGGATTTTAATTACTGTGTGACCAGTGTGCCTGTCTGGTGATGGTGATGAGAAATATGTATTTTTCTCTAACTCCAGGTGTCTTGAACAGAATCAGTGGAACTACACCAGAGCTGCTGAGATCTTCACAATGCTCCAGGTGAGTTCTGAGAATAAAGTAAGTGAAAGATAGATGCTCTGAACCATCAAGAAGGTAGAACCTGGGGGACCCTGGGAATAGAACTTAGGGCTTCTTGCCCTTCTGACATCATAACATTTTCCCTGCAGACTCAGCAAAAGATCCCAGCAGAAGCCTTCAAATAAATCGGCTGAAAGGAGCCCATGGATGTCTTATTAACTCACTGTATAGCTCATTATTTCTCTATTACCATCGTTTACGTAGATCCACAAGGCTGGAACTCACAAGAACATTATGAAGAAATCCTCATAAGAAAGGACATGTGCTTCCTGTAGAGCTTGGCCTTAGGGAGGCCATGGGACTCTGTCAGATGCTCTGCCCAGGACTTAACACAAGCAGGCGTATAAGCTGGCACAACAGGATCTTCAAAAGGGATGACCCCTGGCTAGTAGGGACTGCGAGAAGCAGGAAGGATAGTGAGGGCATACAGATATCTCTTCTCATCCCTACCTAGTTGTTTGAGCACTTTTCTAGAGCACACATTTATCAGTTTTCTGACATGCACCCAGCTGAATGGGAAACGGGACCCTTTCCAAGCCCTCTGCAGTCTTCCATCTGTCCTTGCATGCACTGCCCAACCTGTGACCCTGCCCGAAGGGGTTGTGTGAGGCTTCTCATGATAGCTGTCTACCGGGGGAAGAAGTGAACCTGTCTTCCAAAAGCATGCCTCAGAGAGTTGATGCCAGATCCTTGCTTCTTTGCTGTGTCCTTCGGATCTTTAGCCACTTAGTTTTCACCTTGAAACAGCAACAGCAATAGCACAGATTCTTGCTTTGTGCTTGGATCTGTGAGCTCTTTCATCATAGCCAATCACTGGCAATTATCTGTTCTGAATTCCAGGTGACAGCTGAGATCCGCACAATCTACATCCCACATTTTGTCAATGCTTTCACTTTAGACAACAAGCAGGCATAGCCTTTGAAATGAAGAGAATAGCGGTCATTAGTTTTCAATGTGCAATCGTATACAGGTAGACACAGTTGAAGTACCACCAGTCGACAAATTCCGCATACACTATTTTTTGTTTGGCAGAAGTAATTACCTAAGCACATGCCACTTTTCAATTCTTGGTGGACATTTGCAACATAGAGCCATAAGGTGGAGAGTCATTTTCTGACAATAGATGCTGAGGGCATAGATGACATTCCCTAAAGGATAATGTCAACACTGTTCTTCTCTTAGGGTCTCAGTACTAAGAGACAAGCTCCTGTATTTCTCTTATACAAGGGTCTATTTACAAAGCTCAGCTCCATTCTGGCGAACAGAAGCAGTCTCACGTGATGATCCACCTCCCAAGAGTATGTCTCCAACTGAATGGGGAGGCAGCACTAATTTGCATTGCATATAAATTCTGCACACCACTCTTTGCAACCATTTGGAACAACGAAATCATATATGCACATATGAACACATCTCTAGAAGAAGGAATCATCATGCTGATACACATAGTATACATTTCATCTGAAATGGACAATTTACTGGCAAAGTTTTTGATAATACCTTTATTTAATAATTCTTCATGAATATTCTTTTTACACACTAATTGTTTGCACTCTGGCATTTTCTTTCACCTATTTGCCACACATTGATCATATCCTTCATCTCCTTTGTCTCCTCCCAAGCAAAGACCCCTAGAGAAACCTTGCTACCACCAATGATGTAGCCCCTCCACACACATGTGAGAGAAACTATGTTAAACTATTGGTCTTTTTATGCATCTGATTTCCTTCACTGAATATTATGCTTCCAATTAAAAAATCAGACGTCTCATGTGTTCTGAGGTGAGGCTTTGTGAAAGTGATTTCATCATGAGGTTGCTATACTCATCTATTTCTGAGTTCCGAGTTGAATGTGTAGTCCGTATCTGGAGTCAAGGCGATGGAGGTGGCTGGGGATGTGCTGCCTTTGAAGGTATTCCTGCTAGTCTGGTTGGCCTTCTCTCCTTTCTGATGTCCCAGTTCACAACTTGCATCCCATCAGCGATGCCATTTCTGCTTGGGGACAAGTGCACACAGACTGAACTCCGTAAATCTCCAAGACTAATAAACGACTTCTCCTTCATGTGGTACTGTGAAGCATTTTGTCCCATGGATGAAAAGCTGACGTGACATATGTTGCCCTCCAGAAGCATCTATCTTTCTGTGAATGGCATGGTTTCATGCCTATGGCTATATAATCCTCCATTGTGTGCATATAGGATGTCTGCACAAGAAGTGATCACTATCAATGGTGTGTATTTACCTGTTAAATAATTACCACTGTAAAAGGCAGGTTACTATGAGGCCTTCTCCACATACTATGTCTTGCTACCAAACACTCTCATATCACCATTCTTGATACTTTTGGAAACAGGTCTGGAAGTCTTTCTGAGTGCCTTTAGCTGTGCTCTTGTGACAAGTTTGATGTCTAGAATAAACTGAATGCATTCATTTTCGTGATCATTTGGACTTCATGAAAGAGCCAGAAGTCTTGCTGTGACATCTGGTGAATAAAGTGGATAAGTACAAATGGCGATGTACTTAGGAGCCTCCTTTCTGTGGGAGCATTCAGCACATTTTTTCATCATACCTAATACACACAAAACGGGTTTCAAGAACTATTTCAGAAAGAGGCAGGTATGGTGGGCTGTGTGCTTGAAAACAGGAAGAACATTTTGGTGCGATTAAGGAAATGTGTCTTGTAATGTAGTAAGTTGGCAAAATAAATATGTTCACTCATTTTTTCAATCAGCTCCTCTATATTATGATATGCATATGGTATGATTGCTGTTATGCATATTATGGTACATCTGTGACACAGTCTCTACTATTGTATCTATGTGGAACAATATACATATATGGTACATTATTAAAATATATGTACACAGCGAACAACACACCCACAGTATTTTATTTTCTGTTAATCTGTTGAGGGGCAGCTAGTTTGACTGTATTTCTTCACTATTGTGAGTAGATCTACAATAAACATAGTGACTTCATTTGTGTCAGGGATGAACCTTCGACTCATATTGCTGAATCATATGGTAGAATTATTTTTTTCAGCAATATTCATAGCATATTCCATAATGTCTCTATAATGTACAGTGTGCATCGCCACCCCCAGTGCATGTCTTTTCTTTTCTTCACTTTATTTTACTGTTGTTTCATTTTACTTTTGTAATAGCCACTCTAACTGGCATGAGATGAAATCTTTTTCTTTTTTTGAGATGAAATCTTGATGTAGTTTTAATTCACTTTCCTTGCTGGCAGGTATGTAGAGCACACATTCATATAGTTATTGTCCATTTGTACTTCTTCTTTTGAGGACTGTCTCCAAATCATTTGCTGATTATAATTGGACTACTTATGTTTTGCATTCACTGTTATTTCTTTCTTTCTTTTTTCTTTTTTTTTTTTTGTCTTTTTGAGACAGGGTCTCACTATGCAGTTCAGGCTGGCCTTGAGCTCAGTTTTGTAGCCCAGGCTGGTCTCGAACTCGCACCGATCCTCCTGCCTCAGCCTCCCGAGTGCTGGGATTACAGGTGTGCGCCACCACGCCCGGCTATTCACTGTTATTTCTTGTCTGTGTTCCTTATATATTCTGGATATTAATCCTCTGACAGATGAACTGCTGGAAAAAAAGCTATTCTATCAGTCTCTGGTTGTCTCTGCAGTTTGTCATTTGTTTCCTGTGCCCTGTAGAGGTTTTTAAAATTTGACCTGATCATATTTGTCAATTCTTGCCTTTGGTCCCTGAGCTATTGCTGTTCTATGCAGGAAATCATAGCCTTGCAAATACCATGTTTTTTTCTGGATGTAGGACAGGGTCTACAGGGTCTTACTACATAGATCAGACTCACAGTTATTCTCCTATTTTCAGCCTTTCAAGTGCTGGGATTATAAGCATGCACTATCTCGCCCAGGCTCAATGGTTGAGTTTTCCCAGGCAGCGGGGCAGGTAGGGCACACCAGGGATCGAAACCTGGCCCTTGAGTTTGCCAAAGCAGGTGCCTTAGTCCGCTGAGCTGTCAGGCCGGCCTCTGTGCCAATATCTGAAGGGGCTTTCATCTACAGTTTCCTATACCTTTTTCAACAATTACAGATCTTACTATTAAGCCCTTTGATGCATTCTAGTTTGATGTTTGTACAATGCATGAGATAGGGGTTGGTTTCAGTCCTCTATGCATAGATGTCCTGTTTTCACAGCGCTGTTTATTGAAGAAGCCATCCTTACTCCAGTGTATGCTTTGGGTACCAATGCTGACACTGCACTGGTTGTAGTTGTGTGAATTTCTGAGTCTTTTATTCTGCTCCACTGTTCTATATGGTTTTTGGTAATAATACTGTGCTATTTTGTTGCTATGGCTCTATGAAATCTTTGAAATGAGGAGTTGTGATACCTCCAGTTTTGCTTTCTTTCTTTATGATTGGTCTGGCCATATGGGCTCTTTCCTGCTTCCATATGAAGTGTAGAATTCTTTTTAATTATACTGTGAAGAAAGTCATTGGTATTTTGATGTATCTTGTAGTGGTTCATTGGGTCATTTTTCATAGTAGGTCTACATTCATGATATCGTTATTCTTTCTTTCTTTTTTCGGTACCAGGGATTTAACTCTGGACCCTGCACTTGTCAAGCATGCACTTATTCTACAGAGCTATTTCTCTGGCTACCTATCATTCTTTCATTGTAGAATTACCAAAGTCCTTTCCATATTCCAGCATCTTCTTTCATTTCTTTCTTCATCATTTTATAATTTTCATTGTAGTGGTATTTCATAAACATTGAGTTTTTCTCATACAAATATTTGGTTTTTTTAATGTGGTTGTGGTTAATGAAATTTCTTTCTTGAGTTCTACCATGGTGAGTTCATTGTTTTGTGTATAAAAATCACTGATTTTTAATGTTGGTTTTGTATCCTACTTTGCTGAATTTATCATTCTTACTAGTTTTTCGGGGGACTCTTTAGGACTTTATGTATCATCAGCAGTGATAATTTGATTACTTCCTCTTACATACCTTTTCTTTCCATTCAAACTTTATTTTTTATTTATTTTGTTTTTCTGCGTGTTTAGTACAGGTCTCACTACAGATTGGACTTGTGGTTCTCCTGGTTTCAGTCTCCTAAACTATGGGATTTCAGGTGTGTGCACCACAGTGAGTCTCAATCACAGTCGCTTGGTGCCCCGGAGATGCCACCACTGCATGACAAGGATGGAACCATGATTCCTGTGCCTGCCTAAGCAATCACTCTGATCTGAAGAGCTATCTGGCTAGCCCTCCATTCAAACTTCGCTGTGGCTAAATTTTCTAATACTATAATAAATAAAGGAGGTAGTTTCAAGGGCCTAGAAGAAGCTCTAGTTTTGTGATTTCTGCACAATACTTTAGCAAATAGTAGATTTGGCTGTTGTTGGTTGGAGCATCTAATTAGGCCACTCAGATCCCATTACCATATCATCTTATTCAGAACTTCTACATCCTGGCTGATGTTCTGTTCCACAATTCTAGAGCACAGGATGGTCAAGGTCCCTATTCTCCCTGAGGATTCAGTTATTTCTCCCCTCAACTGCACTATAGTTTGCTTTATACTCTTTGAGACTCTGTGGCTTGGTGTTACACACTTAGACCCCTTATGGCCTCCTCAGGATGGATCCTCTTATCACTAATAGTGCTCCCTTTCTCACTCATTATCCTTGTGTGGACACTTGGCCTCAAGTACAGTTATAAAGAATTTTGGTTATTCTGCCTCTGTTTGCCACTTTTCTTCCATAGTGTTGTGGCTGGGCAAGTTGCTTCCAGTGCCTCAATTGTCTTAGTTCTGGGAATGGATTCCCCTGCTCACATTCCCCTCCATAAGAATCAAGGGAGTTATGGCCATATAGCTATGGTTGAGGTTTGCTGCTACTGTGTGTGCTTACTGTCACTCTGGCTCTGACTCTTGGATGTTTTGTTTTCTCCCAGATTTTAAATAGACACTATCTTGAGGTTTATCTCATTTCTTCTTCTCTCCTTGTGGGGACAAATACCTGAAACCCAAAATGAAGGAAGGAAAGGTTTATGTAGCTCACAGTTACTGGAGATTTCAGTCTATATTCGGCTGCTTCCAAGGCTGGGTGGCACAATGCAGAGAGCAACAAGTTCATGGTACTGGAACAGCAACAGCAATGGCAACAGGCCAAGAACAACAACCTGTCAGCAACAATAACAGAGAGAGTATGTTTCTCTGTCTCTCTTATATTACACAGGCCACACCGATAATCCCCGAAGTACTCAGACCCATAATCTCATCTTTGGATCACCCATAAGATCATGAGTTAATCTCAAACTCTAGAATTCCCCGCCCCATGACATTAGGCTTTTGGGGGACAACTATGTGCAAACCATAACAAGGCTAAAAATTTTTCAGTGCTTCCAATTTGTGTAGCCAATGCCAAAGCTATAGCATGTGCAGTCATGTCCCTCCTACCACCGGGTACTCAGGCCAGTAGCTAGTTGTCAACACCAATGTCTGTGGATGAATAGAGTAATCAGATGCTTAGGGAACTCAAAAATCCAAGCTGGGAGTGCCTAGTACCTTAGCACAGTCCCGTTCACGAATCCAGTTATGCTCCTCCCCTTGCCAGTGCTGCTGTGTCACTTGGAACCAACTGCTGACAATTTAGAAGAACTTTTTCCTTTTTCATGTAATTGAGCAAAGCTAGAGGGTTTCAGCTCTACTTGCTGTAACTTTATTCTACCCTCCTTCCTGTCTGGGACTTGTTTTAAAACAGTATTCCACAGTTAGTCCTTTGTGGTGGTCTAAAATAGTAATGTAAATACAGGAATGGTGAAAACACACATTCTACATATATCTACATACATCTATAAACATTTGTAGTTCTTGAAACTGTCTTATTTTTTAGCTCAATCTAACTTTCCCTTTTGCCTCTTCTTAAAACTTATTTCTCTCTTTTAGTTTGTTTTTTACATATTTTGTAAGGTCATTAAACCTCCATGTCTCATGCTTTCCACGTGGTAATTGTCAAGTACTGACCCAACAATCTGTTTCCCAACCCTCTTGTCAGAAAAATTCTGTGAAATGTCCTCCCACCTAGAAATAACTCCTTACCAGGTATCACTGTTTCAGGTGCCAAATGTAGGATTTCATTGGACTCTCAATCGTCCCTGTGAGAAAACAGAGACAGGATTTAGAAAATAAAGGCAAAAAATAATAGCTGAAGTCAGATGGTGGACCATGCCTCACAGAAAAAGGACTCCTCAGCAACAGTAGGGGCATTTATTTATATCTTTCCAACATTGCAAGATACAAAGTTGCCTAGCAAGTAATAACCCACAATGTCCAGACAGAATGTTTTTCTCAAGACTCAGGTAGCTTGATTGCTTTAAGCAATGAGACTTCCTCCTGCCTTCCAACAAAGGATCAATTTTCAGCTTGGTAGCTCCCAACACAGCATAGCCTAGAAACTGACAAAGTGTGGTAGCTCTTGATTTAGCATTATTGACAATAGGGGCAAGAACTACAGTTGCATAACAAAACTCACCATTAATATTAATATTAGTTAATATGCAATGAGTTTCCCTCTAGTAGATTTGACTTACTTTGTAGCAGGGAAATTTAAAACGTACAGGAGACAATGGGGGGATTAAGAGGAATACAGTCAAAGCAAGGCTAAAGGACTATGTAATGCCATACAGCATTTGGGATGCTGGAGAAGAGGGCAGTAGAGAAGGAATGGAGGAGAAAGCAGAAGATTACTCAGGTGTATCAAAAAGTTAGGGATAATGTTCACTCACATGCAGATATCCTAAAATCAAGAGAGAGAGAGAGTTGAGAGAGAGAGAAGATGATTAGAATAGAGCAAAAATATATGTGCAAACCTAAAAAAACTAGGAAAGAAAAAAAAATAGACAACCTAAAAAAATACAGACCAGACAATAAATGAGAAAACATATTGAAAAAAAATTAAAACTGCTCTGGTGTCCACTGTGCTGTGCTAGTGACCAAATCAGAGTTCCAATAATTGTGCAGTAGAATTAGTGCTGGATAGCTTGTGGGAGTAATCTTGGCCTCTCATCATGGAGGCTGTGACTAATCTTTAGCCAGAAGCTTTCTGGATAGACCACCCAGTATTCATTATCCCTTTTGTCTCAGCTGTTGCTCCCTTGGTTACTGTGCTGCCCTCAAAGACAGCCCATTGATGCTCCCAGTCCCATGTACATTTTGCTTTTCCCAGACCTTGTAAAACCATCTCTGTGTCATGCCACTCATTTCTCTAATGCTCTCTCCTTGTCTACATGCTGGTGGTTGCAGCTCTTTGCTGTGCTGCTTATTGCAAATTACAGGGAGTACTGGACATTCTGGTCCAAGTGTGCTTGCAGCATTTGATACAGTGCCCGAGTGCTTGTTTATCATACCTTTTTTCTGTGCTATAGGTTGCAGTTTGGAGGGATTTGCTGACGTCCTGGTCCCAGGTTTCTTGTGTTTCTGATCACTGGCCACAAGGCAGCAAAGTGTTTTTCCAGGCTGCTGAGGGATAGTTCAAGTCTCTCTCTTTGCCAGTTATAGAGCTGGAGGAGATGTGTTGTCACACTAGTAGTCCTCAGGTGCCAGTTAGTGCTTGTATTGCTCAACAGAGAAAGAGTAAAAGAAGAAAGAAAATAAAAACATAATCAGGAAGGGAACAGTCACTCACTATTTTGTGTACCAGTGAAATCTGTTGCCATGATGCAGTATCTTCTATTTGCAGGAAGTCAGAAGAGGAGAGGTCCTTATATTCTAGGTCTACCCTATGTGAATTGAGTTTGCCACACCTTTGCTGTCTTTCCATTGTTTATTTAGAAAGGGAGGGGACTTCTTGGAAATGGAGGTTCCTGTGTTGGGAAACCCATCTGCAGCCCTGTAGATTCACTTATCATTTTATAAAGTTCTGTGCCTATGTTTTTGTTTGATCTACAAATTCCCCATTTCATTTGAATTTGGGTACCAAGGTGTATGTCCTCCCTTTCTTCCAGTTACCTGTGTTCTGAGCTGATTTTCTCTGAGAAACTTTAGTATGAGTTCTCCTGAATTCATCCATGTTGTTACCTGTCTTAGTTACTTTTTTGCTCGTTGCTGGGACAAATACCCGACACTCAAAATGAAGGAAGGAAAGGTTTATTTAGCTCACAGTTACTGGAGGTTTCAGTCCATATTCGGCTGGCCCAAGGCTGAGTGGAGCAGGGCAGAGAGCATCCAGTTCATGGCGGCAGAACAGCAGCAAAATGGTGGCAGAGGCAGCCAACCAAACAGGGCAGCAGAGCAGCAGCAACAGCTCAAGTCTGTCTCTGTGTCTCTCTTTATATTACATTCACGCCCCCGCCTTAGTCTACACATATAATCCCAGAAGTACTTCGACCCATAATCCCATCAGTACTAAAACCCATAATCCCAGGATCATGGATCAAGTCTCAAACTCTAGAAGTCCCCGCCCAATGGCTCCATGAGGCTTTGGGGAAACAACTAGACATAAACCATAACAGTACCATTTCAACATACAATTTGCATTGCATGTTATTTCAAATATAACTTCCACAATTTTCTAGCAAAGAATAGCCTAATGTCTTAATTATACTTCTCTAATATCTTAGTACTTGTGGGTAAATTAAATATCTGTGGAATAAATGTAGGTAAACATCTATAATAGAATATCTGAGGCATCAGTTACTAAATATAATTTCATAGTCTGGGATTTTCATTATATATATATATATATATATATATATATATATATATATATATATAAAGTTAATGCATTTGGGCCTATTAAATATTTTTGTATATATTCTAGGCATACATAAAATCATTTAGGGTTGTTATTGGATCTTCACCACATATAAGTTACTAAGAATTAAAATTGTAATGTATAGTTCTACATGCAAAGAAGGATAAATGTTCCCTCAGGAGTCCACTTAGGCCCACAAGACTATTGAAATACATCTTTTTCACGGGTGAAAATTAGTTTCCATTTTAGGAAACACTCTGTAGACATCTACTAAGTCTGTTTGTTCAACAGTTTGGTTCAGTCCTAATAGTTCATTGTTGATTTTTTTGTCTAGTTGTTCTGTCTTTATTGACAGTAGAGCACTGAAATCACGCAATGCACTTTTATTAGTACTTACTTGACTTTTCATGTTTGTGAATATGTGTTTTGTTTAACACAATGCTCTAATATTTGTTTCACATATATTTATAACAATAGGATAATCTTCCTGATCATTCCCTTTATAAGGACATAGTGACCTTCTTTGTCTCTCTTAATCTGTCTCAGCTTGAAATTCAATTGGTTAGCAAACAGAAAAGCTACCTCTTTTTTCTGGGTTCCTGTCACATGGAATGGTCGTTTTCATCTCTAGATTGACAGTCTATGAATTTCTTTTCGTGTGTGCTTCACTTAAATGTATACCTGATCTTTTTTCCCTACCAGGTAAGTTTTCTACCATGATATCTGGAGTAGATTTTTAATATCATTTGTTCTCTCTCCTGATTTTTCACCAACTACAATAAATCTCAATTTATAATTCTTTGCTTCTTCTAGTAGCTGCTGAATTATTATGAACCCTTGTTTTTTTTTTTTTTTTTTTTTGTCTTTTTGAGACAGGGTCTCACTGTGCAGTTCAGGCTGGCCTTGAGCTCACTTTTGTAGCCCAGGCTGGCCTCGAACTCACACTGATCCTCCTGCCTCAGCCTCCCGAGTGCTGGGATTACAGGCGTGCGCCACCATGCCCGGCTGAACCCTTGTTATTTTTAAGAAATCTTTCTTTTTATGACAGCTAACTACAAGCCAATGTTCTATATCTGAGATCCCACCCTCAGTTTTGGTTTAATCTGCTGTTTTTGGATACTTTCAGTGGAATCTTTATTATGTTGGATCCCTGCTTGAATCTGCCATATGGATTCCTTTCACTCCTATGCTGAGCATTCACGGCTTCCATTACCTACTGAAGTTCCTCTACTTTTGATTCTGTAACTGCTTTTGAGTTCCTAAACATGATTTTCAATGTGCACAGCATCTCTTCAGTTATCTGAGAAATTATTTCTGAGCTGAAATTTTGTAGACCTTCATTTAGTTGGAGTCTCATTCAGTTGCTTTGTTTTACCATTTCAGAGAGGCCAGGTGGGTGGCTTTCAAACTTGCACACTTCATTGCTCCCTAGGCTTCCTTTTGATGAGTGGAATGTCTGGGGTTGTGCCTTAAATTTTAATTTTCTTTTCTTTTTCTTAGGTTAATTCCTGCAGGGATGCTTATAAATTGTCCATAGTGAGGTGATTTATTGCTATTATTTAGAATCCTTAGGAAATGAGTGCTTCTCCAAGGTGTCTCTCTGGTATAGCTGGTTTTTAGGTTATAAGTCTGTTTCAGATTGCTACCTCTTCAGTTTGTTGGGGATGAGAAGTTGCTGTCTGCTTGGACTAGCACATGGTTCTTTGACACACTGCCATAGTATTTTCTAAGACCTTTAGTCATGCTCAGTATTGGAGTACCAGAAAGAGCAGCTGGTTAGAATAATTATGCACCTTTTAACTGAAGTGGTACCATCAACAATAACTAGAACATCAAACAGCCTAGAATGTGATAAACTGAGGTAATCATTAATATGCCAGCTTTAGCCATATGAACTAGATTCGTGTATATATAACAAGATCTACAAAACCAGAATATTAAATGGAGTATGTAAATCATTAATACGTCAATTTTACTCTTAATGGTAAAAAATTGGAAGAGGCTAAGGAAAAAATGGAACAATAAAAGAAGAAAAAGAGATTAGATGTAAGGCTGGAAAATGAAGGAGGATCACACTAACTTTGGGGAACTGGTGCAGAATGCTGGAGGGAAAGAGTTAAGTGAAATAAAAGAATGGAAGAACAACCGCAAAGAGGCTAGAAACCATATTTATACTCATTTAAAAACAAAAATAAACTAATAAAGAAGAAAAACTTTAAAAGCAAAACATCACATCAGGTATGGTAGTAGGCAATCTCAGCAAGCACACACCTTTACTTCCCAGGAATTTTAGTCTATATTTTGCTAATGGGGGCCAACTTAGCCTGAAGTAGACAGAACAATTTCT